>JAACNH010000117.1:115221-185093 GCA_019447015.1 Hymenochirus boettgeri
TTTTATTTTGTTCTATACACAATATGGAATCCCTGATAAGTAATAGATTCTGTAACTGACCAGTATTCACTGTCTTTTGTACAGAGTATTTCTATACAGATGTCTATACACCACATATGGAAATCCCTGATAAGTAAAGATTCTGTAACGACCCCAGTATTCAACTTCTCTATGTACAGAGTATTTCTATACAGATGTCTATACACCAATTATGGACTCCCTGATAAGTAATAGATCTGTAAAGACCCAGTATTCACTTCTATGTACAGAGTATTTCTTACAGATGTCTATATACACCGATATGGAATCCTGATAAGTAATAGATTCTGTAACTGACCCCGTATTCACTGTCTCTATGTACAGAGTATTTCTATACAGATATCTATACACCGATATGGAATCCCTGATAAGTAATAGATTCTGTAACTGACCCCAGTATTCACTGTCTCTATGTTACAGAGTATTTTCTATACAGATGTCTATACACCAATATGGAATCCCTGATTAAGTATAGAGTTGTAAACTGACCACCAGTATTCACGTCTCTATGTACAGAGTGATTTTCTATACAGATGTCTTACAACCGATATGGAATCCCTATAAGTAATAGATTCTGTAACTGACCCAGTATTCACTGTCTTCATGTACAGAGTATTTTCTATACAGATGCTATACACCAATATAGGAATCTCTGTAAGTAATAGATTCTGTAACTGGACCCCAGTATTCACTCGTTCTATGTACAGAGTATTTTCTATACAGATGTTATCCACCATATGGAATCCCTGATAAATAATAGATTCTGTAAATGACCCCAGATATTCACCGTCTCTATGTACAGAGTAGTTTCTATACAGATGTCTATACACCAATATGGAATCCCTGATAGTAAATAGATTCTGTAAACTGACCCCAGTTATCACTGTAAATACACTGTATGTAAAATAAATACATGTAATATAAAGTAAAAACACTGTATGTAAAAGTAAATACAATTGTTGTAAAATAAAATACACTGTATGTACTAAAGTAATACATGTGTAAAATAAATACACTGTAGTAAAGTAAATACATTCATGTAAAGTAAATACACTGTATGTAAAGTAAATACACAGTATGTAAAGTAAAAACACTTTTTGTAAATAAAATACACTGTATGTAAAAGTAAAACACTGTTGTAAATAAATACACTGTTGATATGCTAAAGTAAATACGTGTGACATGTAAAGTAGTAATACACTGTAGTAACGTAATACATGTGTAAAGTAAATACACGTAGGTAAATAAATACACTGTATGGAAATAATACACGCCATATGATAAAGTAAATACACTGTTTGTAAAATAAATACACTGTTTGTAAAAATAAATACACTGGTGTAGATAAAATACACTGTATGTAAAATTAAATACATGTTGGTAAAATAAATACACTGTATGTAAATAAATACACTGCTTATTTGTAAAATAACTACACTGTATGGAAAATAAATTTTTTTTACACGTGATGCACTGCATGCTAAAGTAAATACACTGTATGTATATACAACGTTTAAATACATCTGTATTAAAGTAAATACACTGCATGTAAAGTCAATACACTGTATTAAAAGTAAATACATTTGCATGTGTAAAAGTAAATACACTGTATGTAAAGTAAATACCATGCATGTAAAATAAATACATTTGATGCCTAAACGGTGTAAAATACTACACTGTGTAAAGTAACTCACTGTATGTAAAATAAATACATTGCATGTAAAGGTAAATACACTGTATGTGCATAATAGTAACTATACACTGTATGTAAAAAATACACTGTTGTAAAATAAATACATTGCATGTAAAGTAAATACACTGTAGTAGTAATACATGATTAAAGTAAATACAACTTGAAATACACTGTTTGTAAAATAATACACTGTATGTAAAAGTACACTGTTTGTAAATAAATACACTGTATGTAAAGTAAATACACTGCCATGTAAGTAAATACACTGTGTAACGTAAATACAGTATGTAAAGTAAAGGATATACATGGCAGTGATAGTGCCAATAAAACTCCCAACATCTCTTACCCTTTATCCTATCCTGTAAAATAAATACACTGTATGTAAAGTAATACACTGTTTGTTAAAATAAATACACTGTTTGTAAAAAAAGTACACTGTATTTAAAAACACTGTATGAAATAAATACACTGTTGTAAAATAAATACACTGTATGTAAATAAATAACTGTTTGTAAAATAAATACACGTATGTAAAATAAATACACTTATGTAAAGTAAATACCACTGCATGTAAAGTAAATACACTGACTGTAAGCGTAAATACACTGTATGTAAAGTAAATACACTGCATGTAAAGTAAACCACTGTATGTAAAGTAAATACATGCAGTAAGTAAATCAACTGTATGTAAAGTAAATACACCTGTATGTAAAATAAATACATTGAATGTAAAAGTAAATACACTGTATGTAAAGTAAATACACTAGTTAATAAATAAATTGACCAGTGTAAATAAATACATGTATAGTAAAGTAAATACACTGTATGAAAAAAATACACTGTTTGAAAATAAATACACTGCACTATAAATGTGAGATAAAACTGTATGTAAAGTAAATACACTGATATGTAAAGTAAATACACTGTATGTAAAGTAAATACACTGTTGTAAAATAAATACACTGATGTAAAATAAATACACTGTTTGTAAAATAAATACACTGTAGTAAAGTAAATACACTGCATGGTAAGTAAATACACTGTTGTAACGTAAATACATTGTATTAAAGTAAAGGATTTACATGGCAGTGATAGTGCCAATAAAACTCCCAACATCTCTTACCCTTTATCCTTATCCTTCTTTTCCAGCCCAAAGATAACACAGACCACATTTTTGGAACAAAAGGCCACAGCAGGTTTCTTTATTGCATAATTTACATATTAAAAGTGCAACATTTCCATATTTAAATAATTAAGTGTCAAACATAAACAACCTGCACAAAGTGCCATATAAACATTAACCTTAACACTCCTCATATATTTGTTAAAAATATTAATAAACATAGCAATATAATATAGTCCATAGAGGCCTGCCCCCCTTTTTCTTCCAGCCTTGCGTTGCTCATCAGCCGCAACACACCGGCTCAATGAGTACTCTCCTTTTACCCTCCGATCACCACTCACTAGCCAAAGGACCTATCCAACCTGTAACCAAAACTGCTTTCTCACCTATTCGACTCCGTCAGTCCTCTATGGACCACCACCACAGCAGGAGAGCTGTACACCTTCAGCTCTCCTGCCCGCCAATACTTTCCACGCCAAATGGGCTGTCTCTTGCAAGTCGATGTTTAATAGATCTGACCCCAACTCCGTCAAGTGTACGCCATCCCTTCCATACCAAGTGTCCGAAAAGGCTTCTAAGTCCGCATGTCTACACAGAAATCTTTTGTTCCTCATTACGAATTTTCCCACTGCTCTATTGATTTTAACACGCACCCTGTCCAATGCTTTCCAATCCCGCCCACCTCTCCAAAATTTTCTTGGAATGATATCGGACCATATCACCAACACATCCGGAAAGGACGCCCATAGCCTAAGTAAATCGCATTTTATATCTTTTAGCAGCGTTTTCATGGGAACTGATCCGACATCACTCCCCCCTAGATGAACACACAGAATTCCAGGTGGACCATGCACAGCCGCATACTCCTTAAAGGACTGCAAAAACTTATTCCAACGCAGCCTTCTCAAACCCAACCATCTTACCATTACTTCCCTCCCGTCAAAGCCCAGTTGCCTGCCTCCTGGCCGAACTGCTGCCCTTCTGGCCACATAATAGATGTAGGAATGGCCATAGATCCAAATAACCGTTGGGTCTGAAAAAGAAGTAAAATTAGTTAACGACTGTACCCTTATCCCCACTGTCAAACCTTTCTGCTCGCCCCGGACACACGTACAAGGTAAAGCGGTTAGACTCCCATCTACCTATCCTCTTAATCGAGTTATCCGATAGACCCCATCGAGCAGCTTCCGTTGCCGCCCTTATCCGGATCGAATGACAACCATAGTCTTCCACCCTTGCCCCTACTGCCGTTAAACATTTGCGGAAAACTGCCCTGAATTGGAAAGTGGACAGAAAGGAACCATCCTAGTGAATCAGTAAGGGGCCTGGCCGATCCGACCTGATCGCTAGGAACTGCCTAAAGCATCGAATTGGGCAGGTCGTTTCCCTACCCATAGGCCACAGGAAGATATGGGTGCCTCTCCCCCCTTGATCTGTCTTAGATCGCCGAAATTTTATTTGAAGGCCACCGTCCCTCTCGCATATGTCCTCCCGCCGGAGTATTCCCGCCCTAGCCTTACTGGGATTCACTAGCTCGCTAATCCTAAAGGCCCCAAAATATGCCAGAGAGAAGGCCAACTGAAACAACACACGCTCAAAAGGAGAACTGCAAATTTGATCTAAACACCCGATTATTGATTTCAACAAACTAAATGAAACCGGCCTACGCAACACCCCTCCCTTCCTGTACCCTTTTAGCGCTTGACGTACTATCGCATCCTTTGTTACGTCCTCCTGTCTGGAAATCCTAAAACCAAAGGATAAACCCGAGATTCTGCTATTCAAAAGTAGCTATAGAAACCCCTTCCGCGTACATCTTGTTAATCCAGGCTAACAGTAGATCGCAGTTATCAGGAGGAAAACCGCCACTCAGGAGATTCTCCTTCGTAATTTCCCATACTTTCCATGCTTTTCGCCCAAGTAGTAGGCGCCACCGATTTCTCTACCAGGTCTGCAACGGGCCTTCCCCCAGACTCCATAACCAACTCGGACAAGGAACTCCCACCCGTTCTGCCGTAGGTACCACATGCCAGAACCGGTCCCACTGGAAGCGAGAAAGGGAATCGGCAATTACGTTCTCTACACATGTTTTGCTCTGAACCACAGGTTAAGTTTTAAACATTTCAGCACTAAATGCCTTAGCAGCCTGAGCACTGGAGCGGAGGAAGCCGTGAGATTGTTGATGGCGTGTATTACCCCTAGGTTATCAGAATAGAACACTAGTTGCTTGTGCGCCAGCCTATCTCCCCACTACTCTAACACTACTAAAATGGGAAACAATTTTAAGTTCTTGGTGAGGCCCAATGTGTGCCAATGTCCAGGCCAGCCTTCCGCGCTCCAGAGGCCGTCCAAGTATGCTCCGTAACCCCCTTTACCTGCCGCGTCGGTAAATAACTGGATGGCGCTGTTGTTTATTTTTTGGTCTTGCCACACAGCTTTTCAGTTAAACTGCACCAGAAAATCTGCCCAGACTGCTAGATCTTCTTTCACTTCCCTGCCCAGCCTCACAAAGCGGTGTGAGCTTTGCACCCCGGCTGTTGCTTGAGCCAGATGCCTACAAAAAACCCTACCCATGGGCAGAATTCTGCAGGCAAAGTTAAGCTTTCCTAGGAGAGATTGGATCTGCCGCAACTTCCATTTTTTGCAACCCCTAGCCTGACCTATGAGCTCCAAAAGTTCCTGTAGCAGCTTGTCACCCGGAAGCCTACACTCGAATCAATCTCTAAACCCAGAAACGTAATGGTTCTATATGGGCCCTTTGTTTTGTCGGCCGCCAGAGGCACCCCAAAATCCTGACACATCCGCTGAATCACCTGCAATAGTGTTGCGCATTGATCAGAGTTCGCTGGGCCAAAAGGAAATCGTCCAAGTAGTATAGAACCGTGTTAAAACCTGACATGAACCTCACCACCCATTCCAGGAAGGTACTGAATAGCTCAAAGTAGTCGCATGAAATGGAGCATCCCATGGGTAGGCATTTGTCAACATAATACTTTCCTTTCCATTCACAACCTAACAGATGAAAGCAATTCGGATTGACGGGGAGCAGACGGAAGGCAGACTCGATATCAGTCTTTGCCAGTAGGGCACCTTGGCCCACGTCCCGTAGCTTAGCAATCGCTTCATCGAATGAAGCATAGCTTATGCTGCACTGCTCCCTGTCAATCCCATCATTAACTGATGAACCTTTGGGGTGGGATAGGTGGTGTATGAATCGGAACTTCCCAGGCTCCTTTTTGGGTACCACCCCTAAGGGGGAAATCCTCAAACCTTCCATGGGTAGCCTGTCAAATGGTCCCGCCATTCGGCCTAATTCCACTTCCTTTGACAATTTCTTATCTACAATTTCAGGCTTAGCAAATGCGGATTTTAGGTTTCTACAACTAGATGATATTACGGCCGGCTGAAAGGGAATATGGAAACCCTCTGAAAACCCCTTCTCTAGAATGCCTCTGTGTTGCTATAAATTCTAAGATATTGGGCCATCGGGGGGACGCTCACTGGCGTGGTCTCTTTTTGCGAAAGGCTCTCTTGGACGACTACTTTGGCTAATTCTTCTGAAGTATCTCGCCAGGGGATGAGTTCCCCCACATCTAGAACATTCGTGCCTGAATTTACAGGCCGTGCCGAACTTACAAGCCCCTTCGTTGAAGGCCCAGCAAAAACCTCTCTTATGCGCCTGTGGGCTGGCCGACGGGGCCGCGTGAGGCACCCCGCCGGCACTCCCTGGAAAGTGGGACTGGCTAGGCCTGCTGGGGCACATAAGTTTTAACCAAAGTCCAACGTCCCGATGATCCCAACTTATGGACAAACGCACGGCCTTCCTTTGCCGAAATTGCTCGTCATATCGCAGCCATGCGATCCCTCCATAAGTCCTATAGGCCTCAAAGATTATGTCCACATAGCAGAACAAACTAGAGCAATGTCGGTGTTCCCTTTCCCCGAGTATACGTGCAAAAATTATGAAAGCCTGTAACCAATTAGCCTGTGCGTGGAATGAGACGGTCTCTACGCTTTTCTTCCTCCGCCTTTTTTAATTCCTCTAACTTAATGCCCCCCTCATGAGGGAATCTCTCCAGTGGCAGCAAGGTAAATAAATCTACAAACTCGCCCTTCCATATCCTTTCTCGAACCTCAGCCTTAACGTGCGCCCCTAGAGGGCCCTCAAGACATAAGTAAGTTGCCCTTTTGGAATAATCCAAAATCCCCCCCCACCGAAGGTGCCTGGTCTGACTCCCCTTCCATGCACCCCCACTTAAGCTGCGTAACCCACAAGAGGACTCACCGGCTGGCCGCTCTCGTGGATTGTCACCAGCCACGTAGGTATCCAGATGACTTGGCCTGCTGTAGTCCGTCCTTGATGTCCTCATCGTCTGGATCCCATGGGTTGGTGGAAGGAGCTGACCCCAAGCCTGAAGACCCTCCTGTCATCCCTCCGGACGCAGAAGGAGGGGAACCCCCCCCCCCGCCATACACTCTATATCCAGGGGCAAGGGAGTAGCCAGTGTAGCTGCTACCTCCCTTCCCCACTTCTTAGTGCCGCTTCCCCGTCCAGCCATTGATGCGGCCCTCTTCCCTGAGCGCGCCTGGCTCCTGTAAGGTCCCGCCGCAATGACGTCACTTAGGTGCGCCCCTGCTGGGACCCGGGCGAGCTGTGATGACAGCTTCCGGCCGCGCCGCATCGTCCTCACTTACTGGGCGCGCCCGGCCAAGGCCCGTTGAACCGAGTTCTCCTACCTGCGGGTGCATCGAGGGTTCCTCCGACGAGGCTCCAATAGGTGCTGAGGCCCCATCCTGACTGGATGGGCCGCCCACGAACCGGTTGCAGCAGGTGCCTCCTCCAGCAGCCGCCCTGGTCTTCTTCCTCCCGGATGATCTTCCGCTCGGTGTTCTCCCCTGTGGGTGAGAGAGACTGTTCAGTTCTTCCACGCCGATCGATCCTGGGACTCAGCCGCTCCGGGGGTTTGGTCCTTCTCCGTCTCACCTGCGCCTCTGGGTCCCCTTCTTCTTCCAGCAGGTGCTCTATCTGTTGCTGAAGCCATCCTCTTCCTTTCTCAGCCGCCGTCTTCTTCAGCAATGCCAGGAACTCTCTGTCTGCCATGGTAGGTCCACTCTTCAGTCTTTTCAGTTGTAAAGAGGCCTTACTTTGTCCTGCACCCCCTTTTATCCCCTTACTGCTGCCTAGTTCCCCCCTCCCCTTTACCTTCCTGACCAATTACTTACTTGCTTTCACTCCTTCCTGCCCAATTAACTTCTTGCTTTCACTTACAGCTCTTTCCTATCTCCAGAGCCTCTTTCCAACTTAACCCCTTAGCTTACCGTTTTCTGTCTCATCCCTGCCATGCCCTCCTGTTCCTATGGCCCCCCCGGGTCTCTCACTATAACAGGGCAGGCTATGTGGCAGCATTTGGTGCACACACTGGGACTATTGGGCTATTACGTACCCCATGTGCAGTGCAATCCACTCACTATAACAGGGCAGGCAGTATTTGGTAATGTGCACTAACTAATGCTGCATGCCTGAGAGTGCACAATGCTGCTACACTGCCCTTCCATGTTACAGTGAGTGAATTTTTAAATCTGTGCACTGCAATCCACTCACTATAACATGGAAGGTCAGTGTAGCAGCATTTGGTAATGTGTACTCTCGGGCAGGCAGTGTGGCAGCATTTGTTAGTGCATATTACCAAATGCTGCCACACTGCCTGCCCTGTTATAGTGAGTGGATTGCACTGCATATGGTGTACGTAATAGCCCAATAGTCCTATTAGGCTATTACCTACCCTATGTGCAGTGCAACCCATACATGGGGTAGGTAATCCCATCCCATAACATGACAGGCAGTGTGGAAGCATTTGGGAATGTGTACTCTCAGGCAGGCAGTGTGGCAGCATTATGTAGTGCATATTACCAAATGCTGCCACACTGCTTGCCCTGTTATAATTGGTGGATTGCACTGCACATGGCTATTGCCTACCCCAATGTGCAGTTCAATTACTCACTATGAAAGGGCAGACAGTATAGCAGCATTTAGTGGGCATAAAATTACAATGGTAAGTAGTAACTAGAGATGGTTGAGCTTACTAAAGTTCGGTTCGTTTTCGAACTTCAGTAAAAGTTCGGATGTCAATATACCAATGGTAACTTAGTGTGAATGCCTCTGGGACCTGGGAAATGGTCTGGGGAAAATGCCCCTGTGGGAAGAACAGCAAAAAACTGGAGGAAGCACGCACTAACTTTCGGTTTCCCGCAGGGTCGTTTTTTGGTAATATTCAAATTGTCGAATTTGGCCGTTCGAGGATTAGTGAACGGCCAAAAGTCTCCCGGTCGGACATTCGGGGGTCCCGTGGCTCAACCCGGGACCCCCTCCTGGGTCCATTGTGACCCTGGAAATGGACTTTTGGGGCTTAAGGGGTCCCGCAGCTCGAAACCAGGATCCCCTTCCTGGCAGTGATGCTGGCGACATCACTATCGCCGGTGTTTCCGACCTCTTGATCCCGAAGTCTTTTTTCTTCTGCCATCTTTCGATTGACTTCTAAGCCATGCGGGGGTTTCACCTCTTTATACAGGTTTGCTGAAGGACCAAATCCAATTGTGATTAGTTAATATGCAGAAGAATATTTTATTCAAATATGATTGGTTAATGTGTTATCTTATAACTGCAAGATCCTATTACAGAGGAGGAGGAAGCCAGCAACTTTCAAGGAGTAAAGGTAGCTATGGGAGGGGGAATAAAAAAAAATTAGACACCTTTTTATTTAAAGCCACAGCTATACACTATCTAACTTAATGCCCCCCTCATGAGGGAATCTCTCCAGTGGCAGCAAGGTAAATAAATCTACAAACTCGCCCTTCCATATCCTTTCTCGAATCTCCGCCTTAACATGCGCCCCTAGAGGGCCCTCAAAACATAAATAAGTTGCCCCTTTGGAATAATCCGAAATCCTATCATGCGTCGTGTGGCTAACTGCATCCTTTGACCCTCCCACCGAAGATGCCTGTTCTGACTCCCCTTCTATCCTCGTTTGCTCTGTCTTGTCACCTTAACCCCCAACTGCTGGGTGAGACCCGGATTCTGGCGCCCTTTTTGTCTGCCTCACGCTTGTCCGTTTTTCCTGTTCCCATACCTGGCGCGGATGGGGCCCACCCACGTCAGATTCCAATCTCCTAATAAGATCTCTCATACCCCCTAAAAATTCCCCCAACACATCCATGTTACCAGACCCACATTTCACAGCCTCTCTACCGTTAGTTGCATTATTACCCCCGTCAACACCCCCCCATAAGCTGCGTAACCCGCAAGAGGACTCACCGGCTGGCCACTCTCGTGGATTGTCACCAGCCGCGTAGGTATCCAGACGACTTGTACTTGGCATCACCACCACCTCCTCCTCCGCTGACTCAGGCTCGCTGCTCGATGACAGATGTAGCTGCAGCCGCACGCTCCTGTCGCTCCCCGTTGCCGTATTCCTCGCTTGTACCTGCCGCTGGGCCAACCTGTCCTGCTGGCCACCGGGTGGGTGCTGGCTCACCATACAGTGAGAACAGATGGTAAAGGTCCCATACAGTGAGAACAGACAGTAAAGGTCCCATACAGTGAGAACAGACAGTAAAGGTCCCATACAGTGAGAACAGACGGTAAAGGTCCCATACAGTGAGAACAGACGGTAATGGTCCCATACAGTAAGAACAGATTGGTAAAGTGTCCCATACAGTGAGGAACAGACGGTTAAAGATCCCATACAGTGAGAACAGACGGTAAAGTCCCATACAGTGAGAAACAGACAGTAAAGGTCCCATACGTGTGAACAGACAGTAAAGGACCATACAGTGAGAACAGACAGTAAAGGTCCCATACAGTGTGAGAACAGACAGTAAAGTCCCATACAGTGTGAACAGACGGTAAAGGTCCCATACAGTGTGAACAGACGGTAAAGGTCCGATACAGTGAGAACAGACGGTAAAGGTCCCATACAGTGTGAGAACAGATGGTAAAAGTCCCATACAGTGGAGAACAGAGGTAAAGGTCCCACACAGTGAGAACAGACGGTAAATTCCCATACAGTGAGAACAGACGGTAAAGGTCCCCATACAGTGAGAACAGACGGTAAAGGTCCCATACAGTGAGAACAGACGGTAAAGGTCCCATACAGTGAGAACAGGACAGTAAAGGTCCATACAGTGAGAACAGACGGTAAAGGTCCCATACAGTGAGAACAGACCAGTAAAGGTCCCATACAGTGAGAACAGACGGTAAAAAGGTCCCATACAGTGAGAACAGACGGTTAAAGGGTCCCATACACGTGAGAAAGACGGTAATGGTCCCATACAGTGAGAACAGATGGTAAAGGTCCCATACAGTGATGAGAACAGACGGTAAAGGTCCCATACAGTGAGAAAGACGGTTAAAGGTCCCATACAGTGAGAACAGACGGTAGAGTCCATACAGTGTGAGAGACGGAGGAGACAGGCATACATATCCGACACACGAAGCCCGAAATACCCCCCCAAACATCCCACCAGTACAGTGGAAGCCCAACCAGACAGAGTAAAGGTCCCCAACAGTGAGAACAGACAGTAAAGGTCCATACAGTGTGAACAGAGGTTAAAGGTCCCATAACAGTGTGAACAGACGGAAAGGTCCCATACAGTGAGAACAGACAGTAAAGGTCCTACATACACGTGAGTCCAACAGGAGAACGGTAAAGGTCCCATACAGTGGAAAGAGGTAAAGGTCCCATTAACAGTGAGAACAGACAGTAAAGGTCCCATACAGTGAGAACAGACAGTAAAGGTCTCACAGTGAGAACAGACGGTAAAGGTCCCATACAGTGAGAACAGACGGTAAAGGTCCCATACAGTGAGAACAGACAGTAAAGGTCTCATACAGTGAGAACAGACGGTAAAGGTCCCATACAGTGAGAACAGACGGTAAAGGTCCCATACAGTGAGAACAGACAGTAAAGGTCTCATACAGTGAGAACAGACGGTAAAGGTCCCATACAGTGGTTGGCACAAAATCTGGTAAAATCACAAAGTCTGATAAATGGTTGGCACCCAGATACTGGTAAAATCAGTGGCACAAACTATAATAAATAGTTGTCACACAGATACAGGTAAAATCATTGGCCAAAAACTTTGATAAATAGTTAGCGCACACATACACACCACTTTCTGTCGCTTACAGGTCCTAGAAGCTGCCTTCCTCCGTGCCACATCAGACAGCACCAGGCTTGTAGAGCGCACCGCAGGGGACAGCACTAGAGAGTGACGTCAGATGTCACTATGTGATGACATCGGCGTCATGTGAGTTCATGGGCCATACGCGGAAGTAGATTCACATGGGTACATTAGCGAGATGGCCCTGCTTGTTACCAGTATTACTGAGATACATTAAGGTATGGGAAAAAGTAATTCATAGGTTAACTTCCCCTTTAATACATGTGTGTGTGTCCACAGTCCATGTGTGTTTCTATGTAAGTGTCTGTGTGTATGTCCATGTGTGTCCCCATGTGTGCGTATCTATGTGTGTCCATGTGTTTCTGTGTGTGTCCATGTGTCCCCATGTGTGTATATACTTGTGTCCATGTTGTGTGTGTTTGTGTATATGTGTATATGTGTGTATGTGTCTGTGTCTGTGTGTCCATGTCCATGTATATGTGTGTCCATGTGTGTGTGTTCCATTAACTTTCCTGAACACTTTAACCCTTTCCTTGCTATGTGACTCCCCTCCTCATTGCTGACTGCCTGGTCACATGACTCTACCTCTATCCCATGCGCTGCTCCCCATCTGATGCAGCTGGAGATGAAGATCGGATGGTGAACCCAGACAGGCGGGATTAGGGATCGCAAAGACCTCTCCCTCCCACACACAGCTACCTTGGGATGGTGCAGACCGGCCGGCTGAATGCGTGACGTCAGCGCGCAAGGCACACAACGCAGTGGAAGGTCCTGTGCTCCAGTTGAGGAAGCCAACTCCAAGGCAGTGGATACTTTTTAAAATCCACATTCCACTGCCAGACCCAGCAGTCACTTCCTTTCTCCTCCTCTGCGCCTCAGTGACTACAAGCTCCACCTCATGCAGCGCCGGCCCGGTGCCAGTAAGCTAATTCTTTCTTTTTGCACAGTTCACCTCCTCGAGCCAGAGACAAGATGCCACTCTGCAGCATTGTCTCAATGTGGCTCATTAGCGAGACAGCCCTGTTATTATGTGTCAGATAGATAGGCAGATAATAAGATAGATAGGGCTGACTAATGCTGGTTTGTGGAGTGTTAGATGTAAAGTTTTCTGAACTGGAAATATGAATTAACACTGATTATTTTTTACATAAAGGCAAGACTATAAAGCTGGTTTGTGAACTGGAATAGTGATTTACCGTAACATTGGTTTGTGTGCTGGAAGGATGACTAAAACTAGTTTGTGAACTAGAGGGCTGACAAGTAGGGATGGCATAGAACTCGAACTCGAACCCGAGTTCGAGCCGAACTGTTTGAGTTCGAACGGACCCGGACTTCTCGAACTATCTCGGACGCGGACTTTCGATATTTCCCGGACTTTCGATGATTTATTGAATGTTCGAACGTTCGAATCCGCGAGTAAAATGTACATGGTATCTAGGCGCGAACATCGAATCTATGAGTAAAGTCTCCATTAAAGCCTATACGCGAGCATCGAATCCGCAAGTAAAATGTACATGGTATCTAGACGCGAACATCAAATCTATGAGTAAAGTCTCCATTAAAGCCTATACGCGAGTATCGAATCCGCGAGTAAAATGTCCATGTTACCTCGAACGTTCGAATGCGAAGCTCGAAATTAGCGTGCGTGAGAGTAAAATCGATTTTACGAAAGTCCTGGATATTGGAACATGCTCCCCAGACCATTTCCCAGGTCCCACAGCCATTTACATTAAGTTACCATTAATATTTTAGTTGTATTTGACTCAAACTTTTCGAACTATTTGCCTCCCATAGACTTTAATGGGTCCGTTTTCGAACTTTTGAACTTTCGAACTTTTACAATAGTTCGAAAGTTCGAAAACGGACCGAACTTTCAATAGTTCGACCATCTCTACTGACAAGACACTGGTTTTTGAACAGGACTGACAGACAGTGGCTGGAGCGCTGGTTTGGGGGATTTCCCCTCTCCTAGGCAGAAATTCAGTGTCTCCCAACCTACTGACTTACAGAGCAGCAGTGCCAGTGAGCACTATGACCCAGCAGATTACAACTAGCAGCACAGCACAGGCTGGCCATTGATTCCATGTGTGACAGTGTGGGAAACATAAGATTTAGGGTTAGGCCACACTCCTGCATTTTTTTTGCGTTTGCGCTTGGGTTTTTATAAAATCATTGAAAACGCGGCAACGCAAAACAAAGCACGTTTTTCGGTGCGTTGCAATTGCGTTCTGCATTTTTAATCGCAATCGCACGCGTTTTCCTATACTTATTGAAGAAATCGAAAGCGCAAACGCAAAAAAATCGCACATGAAATCGCATGTGGTTGCGTTTGCGTTGCAGTGTGGCCGTGCCCTTACTGCACTTTCATTTCATGCCACAATATCAGCAGCACTGGGTTAACTTGCCCTTTAACTGCTTCCATGCCACCAGCTTCCTGAAACAAAAGCTTTACAATGTCGCCGCTCGCCAAGTAAGAAAAGGCAACAGAATACAAATCCCAGAATCCTTAGTTGGCACTGTGCTGCAGATGACAGAGCTATTTAAACTGTAGTCTTTCTAACTCCCAAGAGGATTTCTAGACAAAAAAGCCCCAATACCTTATAGCACATCAAGGAACTTTATAAAGGCAACTGATTATTTCCCCTTTATTTGTTATAATGCAAAGGGAATCAGATTAATAATCCTTTTAACCCTTTCACTGCCAGTCTGATCACACTGAAATCCCCCACTGCACTGGGATGTTAATCCAATTTATGGAACCAAGGGGGTCTGTTAACTGAATCATAGCAATGAAAAGGGATTTATATACCACACTTATCTTTATCTGATTGCTGGCTGCTGACAGACCGGATGAGTAGAAATCAGCCTAGGGAACAGATCCCTCTCTCCAGTCTTCACTCTGCACGAGGACATTCTCGGCTCCGCCCCCCTTCAAACACCCGGGAGCAGGGGAGCCAATGAGGGAAATAGAATGTGCTGGGGGAGGAGCTCTGGCTGCTTTCAGTGTGTAAGTAATTCCGGGCGCTTCCTGACATTTTTTTCTTCCCCACAACTGCAAACTGCCGCTTCCCTGGGAAACAGACAGGGTGTCGCTCTGCACAAGCTGCTCAATACGCCTCATTAATGAGACGGCCCTGATGGAGACACCTAGTGGTGGGTTTACCCAGCCAAGGGGGATTATGGGAGCTGACCCCTAGTACTCACAGGTTATTTTCATAAATCACCCAGAAGCCACAACAAAGGGAGATGTGAGACACAGCTTGTGGAAGGTTTGTGAATGTGCTGTGTCTATTGGGACAATGTTGTCAAGAGACTTAAGTTCTCCTTTAATCCTGTGTGAATGCTTGCATGTTGGAATGCCACCTTTGGTTGCTAGAGTGAGTGGTGTAGTATAAACCATTTAGCTGCCAGTACAGGGTACATAGCCAATTCAGAGTTGACAGTGATTTTGGGTGTCCACATTGCCTTAATGTGTATTGCTTGTTTACTAATGTATCTTCTTGTTTCTCTCTTTATTGCAGCTACATCATTATTTGAAGAAACTTAAATACAATTCCTCATCTGGTCTACAAACGTTTAATAAAGGAGATTATATAACTCCGTATACTATACATCACAGTTATTCTTATATCGCTTTTACATTTAATACAAAGATTGGCATTTTAACCCCATGGGATCCACCACAGGAACAGATAAAAATACTTTCTAAAGGATTTACAGTAAGTCCATCCCCATAAGGCTTTATATTAAACAATAAACTTTATGGAGTAATGCAAGAAAATAAATAACCTAATTCCCTTTGAGTTCCCTGATACTCAGATTGTTCTTGGACATTGAAACCCTGACACATGGTGTCTGTCTAATTTCTACCTTCCTGCTGTCACCACATAAACACAGGTACGATGGCTACAGGTGTCTCTCTTCAATGGTAACTGTACTCACCCAGCCTCATCCTATTCCTCCTATCTGGGGAACACAAAGGTTATAATCTTCCTCACTGATCCATAGAATTCTTCTTAGTCTTGATAATAAATAGAAGTTAGTAAAGGTGACTATATATATGTGACTGTATATTGTGGGATAGATGTCATTGGAATCTGTAACATGCAATGAGAGTGTATACACTCTACCGACCAACCTCACATATTGTATAGGGTTGGTTGGCATGCAGTCTGTGTATATATCATACGTGTATAATTGTTAGAAATGGGTGAAACTGATAAAACTGCTAAAATCCGTTTCGCCTGCGGATTCACAAATTGTAAAAAAAAATTGAAAATTTGAAAATCCACGTAAAACCCATTAAAGTCAACGGGATAAAAAAATCTGCACATATCCGCCTAAATATAAGGTAAAATAGCAATGGTAACTTCCTGTACATGGCTCTGGGTTCTGGGAAATGGTCTGTGGAACACGTACATATATCCAGAACTTTACAAAAATAACTTTCCTCACGATCGCACTGTTTTTCGAGGTCCCGCATTCTATTTTCAAGTCGCGCTCAAAAATGTTCAAAGTTTTCAAAAAATTTTTAAAAAATGATACAGTAACTTACTGTAAATGGCTCTGGGACCTAGGAAATGATCTGGGGAACAGACCAATCTGATTGTAACCAATTCTGATTGAAAAGAACCTTATTGGTTAGTTTACCAATCAGATTCTTTAATGTATCCAATCAGAATTGCTTACAAATAAAGATGACTTTTTAAACCCCTCCATCTTGAAGCCTGCGCGGTTCTTCATCAGGTGAAAATATAATTTTTTACCTGATGAAGAACCACAAAAGTTCTAAACATGTGCTTCACCTTGAAAAATAAAAAAAGAATTTAGCACTTAAGCTAAAGTGTCTCTCTTGTGTATTTTGAACTTTGCTATTGTATCTTTTTGGATGGAGGTGGAATCCAGAACACAATTTGATTGAGCCTTGCACTGCTACTTTACTAAGGATCCATAGATCAAGGTACATCTGCTTTTTGTATTCCTATTGTGCTTGTTCAAAAATCCCCCACTTAAAAATTCTGTGCTTGCCCTTGTATTTGAAGCATCCCAATGGGCACCAGGCACATACAGTACCAGAAGTTAACTATAATGGAGGGGCTACATAGCATTGGCTGGCACGTCGTTTTGACATCCATATCACTGTCTTGGTCCTCCAGAATTGGTTTGTTAATTGAAGAACGTTCAGCATTAATTTACAGCCGCAGTCATGCATTATCGATAACGCGCTGTATCACTAAATTGCAATACCGTGTGTTTTTAAATAGGACCCCTAGACCTCTAAAGGGCCTAACACTAAATTTGTCCAAAAAACTCATGGGGGGGGTTGGTCTTTAAAAGGACTTTTGGGTCCCAAATTAAGTGAATACAGGAGTGGCTAATCCACCACATTAACAGGGAGATTCAATAAAAGTTCTTATCGTTTAAAATGGTGCTAATTTTGCCCCAACCAATCAGATGTAAGCTTTCAAATGTTAAATAAGATCTGATTGGTTGGGGCAAAATTAGCACCATTTTAAACAATAAGAACTTTAATTGAATCTCCCTGTATATATATAACAGATATATTATTATTATTATAGATTTATATAATGCCAGGAGGATTTCAAAATTCCAAACAGTTCATGATGGGATAGAAAGTAAGAGGATAAAGTGGAGGGTGCAATGTAAATGGTCTTACCAACAATAGGGGGTTGTAATGCAGCAAAAGATTGGATAGAGTAGGATAGCAGGATAGTGATGAATAAGGGAATCTGGAACACAGTTGGAGAGAGATTTTGTAAGGCAGCACAGAAGAGGGAGGTTGGCTGAGTTTTAATGCAGGTCAAATCTGGACAAATTATTACACAAACACACAGACACTGACACACAGATACAGAAATACAAACAAAAAAACAGGACACCTAGACCTCTAACAGGTCTAACACAAAAATTGTCCAAAGGACTTATAGGGGGGTTAGTCCTTAAAAAGACTGTTGGGTCTCGAGATGTGTGAATACAGGGGGGATAACTACAAGAGCTAAACCACCACACTGAAATCCACACACAGAAAGCTCAAATATCACAAAAACCTCTCTCCAACTCCTACACTGTCAGGTCTCCACTAAACACACTCCAACACACTGACAAAATGGCACTGGTCACATTGCCTTTTATACCCAGGGGGCTGGCAATGCTCAAATTAGCTACCATTGGTTGATTTTGGACATGTGGGTATCATATTTTTTACAAATTCGATAATTTTCAAAACCGACACCATCGAAAGTTATAATCCGTGAATGTTCAATAATTCCCAATAATTTGATACGTCTCGAAGTTCGTAAAATCTGGAAGTTCGGAATTCCGGCATAGTTCGAAGAGTTCGAGTTTGTTCTAACTCTTAAAGTTTGTCTCAAATTTGGGTTTTGCTTTGTGTCCATCACTAATAACTGGTCACTTTTCTAAAAAAACAAAAAGCCTTGCTTTCCCATAAATGCTTATTGTTGTCTAATAATTAATTGAGAATGTGATACATGTCTAACATTTGATGACACAATAATAACCCAGCAATACATTAACATGTTCATTTATATATTTAGCCCAGAAGATCCAGTTGTTTGGAGATATGTAAACCTGGATTCAGAAACGCACCGAGACCTGGTATCCATCACTGCTGTTATGACTGTGTCCCTTGTTCAGAAGGAGAGATCTCCAATATTAATGGTACAAAGTGAAACATGATAAAGTATTCTGGTATTTAACCCATAAACAGATAATATCATTCTACTTACTATTGTGTGTTCGCATATTAAGAATTTCAACATTTTGTCCCTTGTGCTGGTCAATGTTTTCTCCTAGAAAATCCCGGCTTGACGGACAGTGGTCTAGAGACCCTAGACTATTGCGACTGGGGTCAATGTGGATATTGTGGATGTATGTAGACAGTATCCTGTGTATCACAATCACAAGTCGAATCATACAATAATAATACTGATATATTAATTCTATTTAAATCTATAAACAATACGGGTTGGTGGTCAGGTCTCTCCCCTATATTTTTTATTTTGGTCTACTTAGTTACTGCAGCATGGAGAGATCTAGAAGGTGGGAGCGAGGGGGGGAGTAGAACTCCCCTGGGCATGCCAGAGTCCTGCAGGGGGACAGGGAAGTAGCAGTCAGCAGGTGACACATAGGCAGCTCCTACTCTTCACTGGGCTTTCAGAAGGCACTTCAGGAGAACCATAAGGAGCTGAGGAGAAAGGTATTTTTATTAAAATAAATACACAGTAGGGCCAGCAGTGTGGCACATTTTAGTTTTGGGGGTAGACATGCCCTTTAAAGTAAACATTGTGCTGAAAAGAAGTAGAATATTTCCTCTTTCCAGGGGTTTCCTAGTGTAAAATGAGTCTAAACCAATTGAGGGCAAAATTCTGGAAATTCTGCTGGCACTGAATGGAAGGGTTAATAAATACCGTATAAGGGGAGATATTAATTGGCTTTATAACAACTTCTTATACTTGTATGATAGTCTCACATATTCACCACAGTTTGTGTAGCTTAGGTAGTTCTCATAAATATTTTCAATAGGAAAGAGGGCTATAAAGACAAGGCATAAGATCATTAAGGTCCATTTCACACATTTTATACAACCAAAGGTTTATATTATTAGTAACACTACTTGTTCATTAAAGTACCCAGAATAAAGCTTTTTATAATAACTCATCTCCATTACCTATTGGACCTATTATTTGACCTATTACCTATTTGACCTATTAGGGCAGCATGGTGGCTCAGTGGATAGCACTTATGCCTTGAATTTCCCCCTGATGAGTTCGAATCCACCCTTGGACACATCTGCAAGGAATTTGTATGTTCTCCCTGTGCTTGCGTGTTTTTCCCCCACAATAATAAAGACTTACTGATAGGTCGTATATTTCATATAAATTTGCTTAGATTGTAAACTCTTCAGGGTAGGGCCTGATGTAAATGTATACATGTAATTGTAAAGCGCAAAGGCAGATGGCGCTATATAAATTATTATTATTATTAACAATAACAACAATAATAATGATTATAGCTTCCTAACTATAAGTTTATGTAACCTCTAAAAATGTAACAATGTCTTTGCATACAGTATATGTTTCAAAAAATTTTTTAACTTTTGTACCATTACTGCATTTTTAAGAAACATTAGAAACATACTAGACATTAAACTATTTAAGACATATTTAACAATTTGAAACTACAATCAAAGTTAAACTTATCAATCATTCTTCAATTTGGTATCCAGGAGACACCATGTACCATAGTTTCAAGTTAGCAAAGAGCATAAAAAAGATCAGTTTTACCCCCCAACATTTCTAAAACTGCTAACAGATAACATTTTGGGGAGGTTGTACACAAATACTATGGGAAAGCTAATTCCATTTTATGTCTACCTTCAAATAAAAAATATATTTTAATAATATAATAATATAATATATAATAATAATCTATTTTATAATTTGATACACTTTATCCTATTTGACTCACTTTAGGCCACTAATGTATTTAAATTTAGAGCTACCTAATTACAAAATAATTAAGTTGTCTTACTTTTCTTGATGTTGAAATAATATACTAATAATACATACTCAGGGAGATTCAATAAAAGGTCTTATCGTTTAAAATGGTGCTAATTTTGCCCCAACCAATCAGAACTTATTTAACATTTGAAAGCTAACATCTGATTGGTTGGGGCAAGATTAGCACCATTTTTAACAATAAGAACTTTTATTGAATAACCCTGACTGTATTTCTACATGGGTTAGAGCAGATACTGCATAAACATCTTCAAATGTTGGCAGAGATCCCTGTAAGTAAATATACAACTCTGTAGGCCAATGCACACAGGTTAAAGTCATGCATACACAAAAAGCTGCTGGAATCAGGAGGCTCCCATGAGCATCCTGAAAACTTTGCTCATCGTGGTGCCCCCGAGGAAAGCCTATCTCTTGTCATATCTGCTGGGATTGGATGTAAAGAGTACAGTGTTTGCTCCTGCCAGTTACATTTTCGGCTTCTTCCGTGTTTTTTAGGGGTTGAGGGAAAGAAATAAAGTTTGTGGCACTTATATTTACCAGTCTGTATCAGCACATCAGTCTATGTGGGTGCATATATTTACTATCTCTGTGGTCACTTATATTTACTAGTCAGTGTATTCAGTTAGTTATATTTACAAGTCTGTGTTGGTACTTATAGTTATATTTACCAGTCTGTGTGGGCACCTTAATTTACCACTCTTTGTAGGCAATTACACTTACCAGTCTGTGTGGGCACTTACACTTATATTTACCAATTAGTGTGGGTTAACTAGACCATATTGGGTTTTTAATTGGACTTAACACTTCAGCTCAGCAGCCTGTATAAGTTATTCTTCCAGTTCAGAAGCCACTGTTTACTGTAGCTCTCAAGTTCAGCAGCCGGTTAAGTCAGCCCTCCATTTCACCAGCCAGTGTTAGTCATCCAACCACTCACAACCTCACAAGCCATCCCCATCCCCACAAGGCATCCTCATACCTAAAGCTATCACCACTCTTTGTGTAAAGTATAGGGGACAGGTTTAAAAATTTTGCATCCAGTGCCAAAATATCTAGAAATGCCCTTGACTGGAATATAATCATGTTATATAGCATTTTTTTTTTCTTTTGTATTTGCACAGAAACTATATATAACACACAGCTGATTTAAAACCAGAAAACACTGGTTATTGGTAATTGTAACTATATAAACAATTAGACTGTTAACCTTCATTCATGTTCTTGTACTCAATTAAACCAACATTTTGTCGAGTATAGAAATTATTAAGAGTATTAATCAGCAACAAAATAGAAATTATAATTTTTTTTTTGTCCTACAAGATAAGCATGAAACAAAATAACTTAACCTGATATAAACACACCTTAATCCAGGAAATGTAGGCATCGGACAGGGCAATCTGCATGTTTTGCTGATTCATATAACCCTGAATTTGTCAATTTTTTTCAATTAGTTCTTAATTTGTGTTACATAAATTTTGTACTTTATACATTGCAAAAGGACATATATATATATATATATATATATATATATATATATATTATTGTCTCATTATTTGTCTCTTTAAACTTGTTTTCCTAGAAACCATAAACCCTGTTTTTCTGTAACAAGAAAAGTTTAAAGCAATATAATATAGATAATATATTACATGTCATCATTTATACGACTATAAATCTGTTATAGTCTAATCAGTCACACTCTCCAGTATTTTTTGTACTTAATTATTCTGGGAGGCGGAAAATAATGTTAATGTATGAACTTCTAGAAATAAATTAATTAAAATCACATAATTATTCATTTCCTCTACCCACAATCTTATTCAACTTTCCTTATTTATTTTATTTACTACTATTTCTTTCTCAAAAGTCAGTTATACACATTTCTTCCTTAAAACTATTAATTTTCTAAATCTTATCAACACAGATTCCACCTAGAACCATAGTGAAGGACTAAATGGCTCCTGTATTGATATAGAAATATTTGCTATATTCACTTGTAATACCAAGGGCAATCCATTTAAAGTAACATGCAGTCTTGCTAATAACAGTTTATTCTTCTACAAATGAAACTTCTGGCATACTTATTAAAACCCACAGATGAAAACATCATTTTTTGTATTTAAAGTTATTCAAACACATTTATCAGGAATATTATAATGTAAACCTGTAACTTACTCACAAGAAGTTATTGCATATACTTTCTCATTATTTACTGTTCTCTAAATGTAATTATTAGCAGCCTCATTAAATGTCTTATTCCTCAAAGATAGTAAAAAAATAGGTCAAGCTTCTGAGGGCTAAACCTTCTTCATCAGGTAGGAGCAGAATTGACTTTGACCAACAATTAACAGAGAAACAATCCAATTCCAAAAGATAACAGGATAAGCAAAACAACAAGGGGAGAAAAACACTAGTTAAAAGCAAAAGGTTCCAAAGAAAATAGAGATAATAAAAGAAAACAAAAAAAAACAAAAAACCTGATACTGATAAGGGGAAGCTAGGATGTGAAAAGTTAATTGTTCATAATGTGAAAGGAATCCCATGTCCTGGTGTAAACCATTGTTTTTAGAGTCAAATAATACTACAACACACAAGAGACTCCAAAAACAAGCTATGCAAGTGAGACAACAGAAATTATGGAAATTATACCAAGAATAATACCAAGACAATGATTCAGGTATGGACCAAAATGCTAGCAGGAGATAACTCTACTAGTTTTCAAGGAAACATCCTTGATGACCCAATCTATTCCAAACAACATGTTGACAGTCCTATACAACATGACCTGACAAACCTGGGGGTTTTAAACCTCTCTAGTTATACACTGTCTAAACCAGAAATCAAGGTACTTTCTAAAGGATAAACAGAGTATAAGTGCTATCAACCCCTAATACAGCCACCATATTATTTTCCGAAGGGAAAAGGGAGTAGCAATCAATATCTGATACTGAACTCACTTATATTATTAGGTGGTTTGGGTACCAAAGCCCCTAACCCTTCGCTTAAGCGAGTAAGTCGGAATCTTGAATAAGTTATCAACTTATGTAGCTACTCACCACTTTCAACTGGTGGCCCAGGTGCAAATAGCCCCATGCCCGTCGCTGGGCCAAAAGTTCAGAAAACAATGGTAAGTCGCACGGGCTCCAATGCACTAATCCGGACCACAAAACTGAACACTCGTATCAGATAAAAACTCTTTATTCTCTTGACGTGTTTCGGACTATACACAGTCCTTAATCATCAGCAAGAGAAAGATTCACGCTAAAGGACGTGAAGATATATATGTGAATAACGTCATAACCGGAGATGGTTCATTCACCTGTATTGATTGTATTTTATGCACACTTGAGACTTAACGTATAGTTATGTTTCTATCAGAACACGCACATCTGACTTGTTCAGAAGGTGTGTCTGAATCATTTGTTTTAACGCACACGATTGGTCAGTTTCAAGGGTGTGTTCGCTTCACTGATTAAGGATATGACTTTATTCACATATATATTCATGTGCTTTAGCATGAATCTTTCTCTGGCTCTTCAGTTGTGTGGTCCGGATTTGTGCATCAGAGCCTGTGATACTTACCATTATGTTATATCTGTTGTATTCAATTAGATCAACTGGACTTGAAGTTTAGTTCTTGAAGACGTTTCGCTAGTCATCCGACTGGATCTCTCAATTCAGAATGACTTGTACAAGAATCTGTGGCAATTATGTACCCTGGAAAATCCCAATTAGCATATCACAGCCAAGTGATAAGAACGATAGTAGCGTTTGCTACCTCCTGGCTCCTGTACTCACCTGCCTTGGATCCTGTTCCTCTCCTGCTACAGCTACTTACCTTCCCACTCTAGTGACTATACCTACCTTGCTTGTTACAGTTCCCAGCAGCACCTTGTTCCAGAATTCAGCCTACAGTTCCCAGCAGCACCTTGTTCCAGAATTCAGCCTACAGTTCCCAGCAGCACCTTGTTCCAGTATCCTGCCTACAGTTCCCAGCAGCACCTTGTTCCAGTATTCAGCCTACAGTTCCCAGCAGCACCTTGTTCCAGTATTCAGCCTACAGTTCCCAGCAGCACCTAGTTCCAGAATCCTGCCTACAGTTCCCAGCAGCACCTTGTTCCAGATTCCAGCCTTCTGTTCCCAGCAGCCTCTGTGTCCTACATTTTCCGGACTATCTGCCTCCTCCTAAAGCGTAATTGTAAGTTCCCCAGCCTCCCGGACGTTTATTACAGTACTATCGGGCCATGGAAACGCCTGAGAGTTTTACTCAACTGGCAGAGTTGAGTAAAACTCTCCAAGCTTTGTCCAAACGCATGGACATGTTTGAACACTATCAGGGCCAGTTGGCTCAGTTCATGGATACCCTTGCTGTCCGGCTACCCCCAGCTTCTGCCTCTGCTCCGGGTTCTACGCCACCTCCTTCTACGTCCGGATCTGGTGATCCTTCTCTTTGGAGAGAGCCCCGCATACCTCCGCCCTCGCGGTTTGATGGTGATGCCCAAGCCTGCCGTGGGTTCATTAATCAGTGCCGAATCCAATTTGAACTTCAACCATCTCATTTTGCATCGGAAAAGCTGACGCCCTTTCCAGATCATTTGTTGCTTCCGACTGTATTAATCAAGATAAGGGCTCCATTATCCCAACCACTAAAATCTTGGCCTCTATATCTCCTCAACTCTGTTCCAAGATTCAAGCCGCACAAGATTCTGCTCCTCCAGACACACCCTCTGGCAAAATCTTTGTTCCTGTTTCACTTCGGAAAACTATCCTTTTTTATACTCACTGTTCCAAGCAAGCCGGGCATCCTGGTGTTAACAAAACTTTTAATGTTCTTGTCCGTTCCCTTTGGTGGCCCAAAATGAGAAAAGATGTTAAAGACTTTATTCAAGTGTGTACCAGCTGTGCTCAATCCAAATATCCTAGAACCCTCCCCTGTGGTCTTCTTCAACCCCTCCACATTCCGTCCAGACCTTGGACCCATCTATCCATGAACTTTATTGTGGGACTTCCGCCTTCCAAGGAAAACACGTTTATATGGGTGACAGTAGACCGCTTCAGCAAAATGGCCCATTTTGTTCCCCTCGCTAAACTAACATCTTCAACGGAGTTAGCTCAACTATTTATTTTGCATATCTTCTGCTTTCATGGACTCCCTTCTGAAATAGTATCTGACAGAGGTACTCAATTTGTTTCCAAATTTTGGAGAGCTCTATGTAAATCCGTGAACATCAAGTTACAATTTTCTTCGGCTTACCACCCACAGTCCAACGGGGCTACTGAACGCACTAACCAGTCTTTGGAACAATATTTTCGTTGTTACATTTCCTATACTCAGGATGATTGGGCCGACCTTCTGCTTGGGCTGAGTTTGCCCATAACAATTCACCTCATGCTTCTACTGGGAAATCTCCTTTTTTATGTGTCTTTGGGACGAATCGCTAGTCATCCGACTGGCTTTCTCAATTCAGAATGACTTGTACAAGTCTGCCATCTTTCTGCCATGTACAATGCTGTTTTGACACCTTACTCTGGGCTTTCCTATAGCACCTCTTAGCCACTATCTAATCACACCCTTAACACCTGGCTGTGATATGCTAATTGGGATTTTCCAGGGTACATAATTGCCACAGATTCTTGTACAAGTCATTCTGAATTGAGAAAGCCAGTCGGATGACTAGCGAAATGTCTTCAAGAACTAAACTTCAAGTCCAGTTGATCTAATTGAATACAACAGATATACCATGACCTGGATGAATGAGAACCTTCACAAGCATATTTCAAATCATTTTGGGGAGGAAACCCTTAAACTTGTACGGCAATATGAAAAGACAGCAAGGAAATTGGCAGACTACAGAAACCACCTGCGATTTAACCTCCGATGCAGACAACAAAGGTAGTACCATGCAGTATAAGCTGGACTCCACGGTTAAAGGCATCAGAGCCAAACAGATACTGCAAAAAGCTCAAACACAGCTCCTAAATGAACGGATACGACAGACACATTTTACAGTCGATGCTTTAATGCACAACATTAGTCAACTAGAACAGAACCTGGCCTCACAGCTACCTGTGGCCATCTGGGAAAGAGTGATGGAGTTCACCAAACAAGCACAGCTTTCTCAGCACTGTAAGGGCAAACAAAGGCAACAGAACAAGTTCTCTATTCTGTCATCCCAGAACACACCCAAGGGAGAACAACTACCTTGGATACAAAAGGAGGGATGTGTCCCTTCATCAAACAAGGAGGAATGGGTGAGAAACTTGTCTAACAGGACCCTGACCCAGCCAGAAATGGAAGTCCTTGCTAAGGGCTTGAATTTTGCCATAACTCCTAAAGCCATCCCTGTGGTGGATATTATAGCAGCCACTGAAGCCTCAATCCACAATAATAAGGTACCACAGAGTGAGGCAGAACAACTTCGCCTTAAGGTATCTGCAGCCTTAGCCAGTGCTAAAACTCCTTCATCTAACCTGACCACACAGGAAAGAAGAGCCTTAACATCCTTCAAGAAAGATTCCAGTATCACCATTCTACCGGCAGATAAAGGAAGATGCACAGTGGTACTCAACACCTCAGACTACCATGATAAGGTGACCATGCTCCTGGCCAATAACAACACATATGAGGCTTTAACAAGGGATCCCACCAGCCGGTACAAGAAAAGCGTCATAGACTTACTACAACAGGATAAAGCCATTGATAGAGCAAGTAAATCATCGCCTCTACCCTGGTGAGGCACATCCATGCATATATTAACTCCCTAAGATACATAAGGAAGGGGCACCACTAAGACCTATAGTCAGCAGCATCAACTCTGTAACATACAAGGTGGCAAAATACCTAGCCAACATCTTAGGACCATTGGTGGGAAGTTCTAAGCATCACATCCAGAACTCTCAGGATTTCACCAACAAGATTGAAGATATAGTACTCGGTGCAGAAGAAACTATGGTGTCCTATGATGTGACATCTCTCTTCACCTGTATAGCCACCAAGGAGGCTGTTGTCATGGTGAGAAAACGGCTAGGCCAAGACAGCACTCTCACCAGCAGAACTGATCTCAACCCAGAACAGGTGTGTGCCTTACTGGACTTGTGCCTGAATACCACCTATTTCAAATACAGGGATAAGTTCTATAAGCAAAAACATGGATGTGCTATGGGATCTCCAGTTTCACCCATTGTAGCCAACCTTTACATGGAGGAGGTAGAAAAACTGGCGCTTAATACCTTTAAGGGCATAGCACCCAGCCACTGGTTCAGATATGTGGATGACACCTGGGTTAAAATCTACCAGAAGGAAGTACAAGCTTTCACAGAACACATTAATGCGGTAGACCAAAACATCAAATTTACAAGGGAAGAGGTACAAAACAACAAACTGGCTTTCTTGGACTGCTTGGTAGAAGTCAGGGAGAATGGTAAACTGGAAGTAGAGGTTTACAGAAAACCAACACACACAGATAAGTATATGATGTTTGACTCCCACCACCCTTTAGATCACAAGCTGGGGGTCATTAGAACCCTGCAACACAGAGCTGAGAACATCCCCACTAGCACAGAGGCGAAGGCCAAAGAAATGAAACATCTCAGAGGAGCCCTTAAAACTTGTGGATATCCAGACTGGGCCTTTGTCAAAAGAAGCAGAAGGAAAGAAAAGAACACGAATACCAACAGTGAAGGGGAAAGCAGGACAGGAGAAAGAACATGGTCATCCCATATGTAGCAGGGGTCTCCAAGAAACTAAGAAGAGTTTTCTAAAAACACTGTATCCCTGTCTGCTTTAAACCGAGCAACACGCTGAGGCAGCAATTGGTACATCCGAAAGACCCAATACCGAAACACAAGAAAAGCGACATCATATATGCAGTGCAGTGCAGTGAAGAATGCTCTGATTTGTATGTGGGGGAGACCAAACAACAACTGCATCAACGTATGGCCCAGCACAGAAGAGCCAATTCCTCGGGTCAGGACTCAACCGTTTACCTGCATCTTAAGGATAAAGGACATACCTTTGAAGATTGTAATGTTAACATATTGGCAAAGGAACGTGACTGGTTCAAGAGAGGTGTTAAGGAGGCCATTTATGTGAAAATAAAGAAACCAAGCCTAAATAGAGGTGGGGGGTTCGACACCATCTGTCTGCCATGTACAATGCTGTTTTGACACCTTACTCTGGGCGTTCCTATAACACCTCTTAGCCACTATCTAATCACGCCCTTAACACCTGGCTGTGATATGCTAATTGGGATTTTCCAGGATACATAAGTGCCACAGATTCTTGTACAAGTCATTCTGAACTGAGAAAGCCAGTCGGATGACTAGCGAAACGTCTTCAAGAACTAAACTTCAAGTCCGGTTGATCTAATTGAATACAACAGATAAACTTTCCAGATTCTTTCAATCTAAACACCTCTCTAACTCAAAAATACCTCCAAAATGACATATTTTCAGAATTAACACACTTGAGCTAAGCAATGGTGCCATTCTTGTTCATCATAAATGGTGTGGGCACAGATCTTCGTAGAATTTGGCACTTTTAGTATATTTTCTGAAAAAATCCTGCCAAAAAACCAAGTAATAAAAAAAACATTACCAAATATCAATCTCCCAAATGTCCTAAATAAAAAGGTATGCCAAATGCGTGGGTGCACTCAAAGACATGGCCACCAACTTACTCAAGAAAAAATCTTAGTACTCTGTAATTTAAACAGCCTACCCTTTTTCAAAGGAAACATCCCCAAAACTTGGATATAACCCCCACAAACTATATATTTTTGGAATCTACAGACCTTCATCTACATACTGTGTGTTGTGCTTTTATACATAATGAGAATTCCAACACTGTAATCTTTTTAGGAGATTTTGTGTAAAGTAAAATAAGATGATTTAAAGTTTAAATCCTACCTAAACCCACTTGAGAAGTACAAAAACCCACTAAATGTCAATCTCCCACATGTCCAGAATCAAACGGTATGCCATATGTGTGGGTGCACACAGAGACGTGATCACCAACTAGCTCAAATGAGAAGCATGCACAAGTGCAATTACAAGAAAATGGCTCTGTATTTGAACAGCCTATTCCTTTTCATAGGAATCAGTCTCGAAACGGTTTAAAAACGCTGATCGCAGAGGTTGTGGTAGGCTTCTTATCATCTGGGCCTCCCAACGGGGGAGTAGGGTCTCCAGGTAGAGTATAGTTGTGAATAATATTGGTTCTTGGGGCTGTTTTGGTAGCCAGTGCCACATTAGGAATTTAGGAGGTTGGGAAAGGTCATTAAATGTTGGATTGAAGTTGACCATTTGGAAGGGAACCTTGTGTGTCTCCAATTCCTCTGGAGTAGAGAACATTAGATAGTTATCAACATTGCCTAACCTTCAGTAAGCTGGGAATGGTAGTGTACATCAAGGAAGATATATATTCTGCTGTTAGACCGTTCTGCTCAATATGAGCTTGTTGTTTTAGTCTGACAGTGTCATATTGAAGTGGCCTGACTTTGTGGGTCCCCCGTTCTAGAGATTAAAAGACCCAAGTTGTAAAGAGTTAATGTAATTACAGTACTTGTCTCTTTCAAAAATGGTAAATATGGAGAAAGGGATCTCCCCAAGGAGACTTTATCAGACTATTAAAATGGAACAACATATCAACATATAAATCAATGATAAAACATATTACAACTTTATTAAACATGAATAAAAACTCTCCCTATATTGCACCCCACACTCTGGCAAATGTTAAAAATTAGAAAAAATATCCACCTCCACCAAAGGTCCAAACTTAATCAAACAACTGCAGGTTCCGAATACTGAATGCACCAACCAACACTTGCAGGTTTGCTATGAAGTTGGATGGGATCGGGAAATTCTGAGACCAATCAATGGGTGTCGGGGAGGTAAGTACAGTATATTGCTCCTATATTGAATTACCTTGCATGCTGAGGACATCAGGAACACTGATTAGGTTTGAATACCGGGATACTCAAGCAGCTGAGACAGTCAGTGTTGGATTCCTTTTCACCAGCTCTAAGCTGCTTAACAATGTCCCAAGTCTTATTTGTCCCGGAGACTATAGCACAATAAACCTACACCTGCACTTTCTGTTTGTAACCCGGGATACTCACTGAACCATCGGAGGTCCGTTTTACATGACCGCTCAAACTTTTATTCCATGAAACGGCAACTTTCCTGGTTAGGATCCATCAAATGCCTTACAGGAATGAAACAGTGTGGTAATGCTTTCTTGGTTTCCCTCCATTTCCAGCACAGACATGGACAGTATACCTCAGCTTGTGGCGAGGTTTTTAATTGGAGTCCTCCATTCCAAACACCCGTAGTTAGTCCCTTAGTCAACGAGCATTTCTCCCAGAAACTGGGTGGGCCTTCGTCAGGAAGTAAGCAAATGTCCTCCCCCAGGTCCTTTTAGATGATAAAGACACCTCCTCCTTCAGTTGCGATGGATACTCTGAGGTAGACCTGGTTGTCAAGGATCCTAATCATTATGAAAAGACTTATTGGTAAACATAACATCAGCGATATAGTTTTTGATCAGTACAGCATTTTGCCAATTCTGATAATTAGCTCATACGCTCCTATTTGTGTGTTTTCTTCCTAGGTGCACACACTCCTTGTCATTCACATTTAAATCAATTTGTAACGTTCATCATTCTACTACAAATGTTACTTATAATGAATACCACATTGATCAGTAAAGACTCCCAAGACAAGGCTTTTTACTTATTAATAAGAAATAACAGATCCTTTACACCATTTCTTGGCTAAACACAGCACAAACAGGTAAGTAGGCAATACATTTATTGAAACTCTTCATAAGAGGAAAGGCATCCAGGGGGAACTTTATTAACATCAGAAATGACGCCGAGACCTGTCTACAAGAAACTGCCAAAAGACATCATTAAGGCCTCTCGGACTTTTCGTATTAAACCGATGTATCCAATATGACTCCCTTTGGAGTAATTTCTTTACAAGATTTCCTCCTCTAATCCCCAAAGAGAACCTCTCTATTCCACTGATTTTAACATTCGGTAGTTCTCCCAGATGCACATCTCTATAGTGTTTCACTAGATTATTACGTGGATCTACATTACGTAATGTGCTAATATTGCTCTTATATGTTCCTGTGCTCTCAAAACTAATTTCCTCTTTGTCTGTCCTATGTAGGTTTTATCACATTTACATTTAATTCGATAAATCGGTTTTAAAGGATCTGATCACGACCTGTGTCCCCTCATATTGTTTTTTTTTTTTTATTAACATAAATTTTTATTGAGTTTTCTTTTAAAATCACTTTTATACATACAGCAGCATGTAATTGTACATATTTGTAAACACTTTTACATTTCAGGATTGGTTAACAATTTGTCATTATGGTAAAAACAAGAATACAGTTTAAAATTACATAATTTGGGATTTATAGTGGTTCCCCGTGGACAGGTTGGAGATCATTCCAGGGAGAACGGGAAAAAAAGGAGAAAGAAGAGAAGAGATTTTTATTTAGAATTTTAGTAATGATTACTAGTAGCATAGTTACTTAGATTTTAAAGTAAATGACCTGTTGTCTACGTACCATATCTCCCAAATTTTGTAGAATTTGTGAAATTTGCTCTGAGAGATCATGGATAAATAAAAGCAATTAGTTCAATAAGTTGGCCAAATTATTTTAATTATTTTAAGCAAATTGCTTTTATTTATCCAGGGTTTAGCAGACTGTTTGTAGTAGAAACCTTATGGAGGTATAATCACCAGATACAGAACGAGGATCGCACTCACTGAACAAATTTTTAATTTTTAAAATTTTTTTTTTAATTTTTTATTGTGACATAGGCACGTGCACAACGTTTCGGGGTCTCCCCCTTCCTCAGGTGCATAACCACACAAACAGTGTACTGGTTTAAATAGTGAAATAACTGCCCTCCCATTATGGGGTGGGACTAAACAGTGTGCTGTGATTGGAAGATCTCATTAGTTTATACATTTGAATAGAATGCTAACAATTTAACAAAGTGCTACTGTGTATTAAAGGGCAAACGTTTTTTCTATACATCCAATGGAATCCTAACCACTTGTCAAAAAGCTACTATATATTAAAGTGCATACATTATTGTTATACATTCAAATATCTAAAAGTGCAACTGTTGTTACTCTATATAAAAAACATCATTTTGTGACTTTATAAAATGGCATTAAAAATAACATGTTTTTGTGGCTTATTTAAAATATTAAAGTGCTTCTACATACTTTATAGTAACTGTGCCTCAATATTTCTTTTGCCTGGTGAAAGTGATAAAGTGCTACTTTTAAAACAATATTTTCTAATCCATATAAGGTTCTGGTTGTTCCATTTACTATGTGTCAATTCTTGTTCCCTTTTGTTTCTTTTATAGTGAAACATCGATACATCTGTAGATCTAGGATAAAGGAAAACCCAAAACGAAAGGGAAGTGTTTGAACTTTATATAGAATTGTACAAGCTTACTTTATATATACTATGCTGCTTTTGTCTATAACTGTACTGCTTACTTTATATATACTATGCTGCATTTGTCTATAACTGTACTGCTTACTTTATATATACTATGCTGCTTTTGTCTATAACTGTACTGCTTACTTTATATATACTATGCTGCTTTTGTCTATAACTGTACTGCTTTACTTATATATACTATGCGCTTTTGTCTATACTGTACTGCTTACTTATAATAACTATGCTGCATTTGTCTATAACTGTACTGCTTACTTTATAATAACTATGCTGCTTTTGTCTAAACTGTACTGCTTACTTTATATATACTATGCTGCATTTGTCTATAACTGTACTGCTTACTTTATATATACTATGCTGCTTTGTCTATAACTGTACTGCTTACTTTATATATCTATGCTGCTTTTGTCTTCTGTACTGCTACTTTATATATACTATGCTGCATTTGTCTATAACTGTTCTGCTTACTTTATTATAATATGCTGCATTTGTCTAATACTGTACTGCTTACTTTATATATACATGCGCTTTTGTCTATCACTGTACTGCTTACTTTATATATACATTCGCATTTGTCTATAACGTACTGCTTACTTTATATATACTATGCTCTTTTGTCTATAACTGTACTGCTTACTTTATATATACTTGCTGCTTTGTCTATAACTGTACTGCTTACTTTATATATAATATGCTGCATTTGTCTTAACTGTCCTGCTTACTTTATATATAATGCTGCATTTGTCTATAACTGTACTGCTTACTTTATTATACTATGCTGCTTTTGTCTATACTGTACTGCTACTTTATATATACTATATGCTGCTTTTGTCTATCTGTACTGCTTACTTTATATATACTATGCTGCTTTTGTCTATCACTGTACTGCTTACTTTTATATATAACTATGCTGCTTTTGTCTATCACTGTACTGCTTACTTTATTATATATGCTGCTTTGTCTATAACTGTACTGCTTACTTATATAATACTATGCTGCTTTTGTCTATCACTGTACTGCTTACTTATATATACTATGCTGCTTTTGTCTATCACTGTACTGCTTACTTTATATTAATATGCTGCATTGTCATCTGTACTGCTTACTTATATATACTATGCTGCTTTTGTCTATCACTGTACTGCTTACTTTATATAATATGCTGCATTTGTTCTATAACTGTACTGCTTACTTATATATACTATGCTGCTTTGTCTATCACTGTACTGCTTACTTTATATATACTATTGCTGCTTTTGTCTATAACTGTACTGCTTACTTATATATATACTATGCGCTTTTGTCTATAACTGTACTGCTTACTTTATATATAATATGCTACATTTGTCTATAACTGTACTGCTTACTTTATATATACTATGCTGCTTTTGTCTATCACTGTACTGCTTACTTTATATATACTATGCTGCTTTTGTCTATAACTGTACTGCTTACTTTATATATACTATGCTGCTTTTGTCTTAATACTGTACTGCTTACTTTATATATATATGCTGCATTTGTCTATAACTGTCCTGCTTACTTTATATATAATATGCTGCATTGTCTATAACTGTCACTGCTTACTTTAATATATACTATGCTGCTTTGTCTATACACTGTACTGCTTACTTTATTATACTATTGCTGCTTTGTCTATCACTGTACTGCTTACTTTATATATACTATGCTGCTTTTGTCTATCACTTTACTGCTTACTTAATTATATATATATCTGCATTTGTCTATACTGTACGGCTTACTTTATATATAATATGCTGCATTTGTCTATAACTGTACTGCTTACTTTATATATACTATGCTGCTTTTGTCTATCGCTGTACTGCTTACTTTATATATACTATGCTGCTTTTGTCTATAGCTGTACTGCTTACTTTATATATATGCTGCTTTGTCTATAACTGTACTGCTTACTTTATATATAATATGCGCTTTGTCTATACCTGTACTGCTTACTTTATATATAATATGCTGCATTTGTCTATAACTGTACTGCTACTTTATATAACTATGCTGCTTTTGTCTATAAGTACGCTTACTTTATATATCTATGCTGCTTTTGTCTATAACTGTACTGCTTACTTTTTATATACTATGCTGCTTTTGTCTATAACTGTACTGCTTACTTTATATAATAGCTGCTTTTTTAACTGTACTGCTTACTTAAATATCTATGCTGCTTTTGTCTAAACTGTACTGCTTACTTTATATAACTATGCTGCTTTTGTCTTATAACTGTACTGCTTACTTTATATAACTATCTGCTTTTGTCTTAACTGTACTGCTTACTTTATTATATATGCTGCTTTTGTCTATACTGTCATGCTTACTTTAATATAATATGCTGCTTTGTCTATAACTGTACTGCTTACTTTATATATACTATGCTGCTTTGTCTATACTGTACTGCTTACTTTTAATATATATGCTGCTTTTGTCTATAACTGTACTGCTTACTTTATATATAATATGCTGCTTTTGTCTATAACTGTCCTGCTTACTTTATATAATACTATGCTGCTTTTGTCTATCACTGTACTGCTTACTTATATATAGTGTGCAACGTTTTGTCTTAAAACTGTACTGTTACAACCTTCCTCATTATTTGTGGATAACACGGTTTAATTTAACCTGTTTGAAAATGGCTTTGTTTCCTTAAGATTATAGAAGAACTTGAATCTTATGTCTTCATTCAAGCCCATGGGATGTACCGTGTTGAGGTGGTGTATCCACAAATCTCTCATGTTGTGGTCAGGTACAGAGATTGAATTGGATACATTCACCCAAGAGATTAACACTTGGCATAAACATCTCAAATCTCTGTACATACTGACACAGAAGTTATCATTCTTGGATGTAATGTGAGTAAAGAAGGATCTAACCTCAGAACTGACCTTTATATGAAACCAACAGATAGAAACAACATGCTGTTACAACAAGTTTCTACCCAAAGCATCTGATTAAGGGTATAGCACAGGGACAGTCCATGAGGTTAGACGAAATGTGACAGATGATGGAACCTGTAAAAAAAGAACTAAGGAGATGACAGAAAAATTTGTACAGAGAGGTTATTCTCCATAGATAATGAAAGAGGCAGCAGACAAAGCACTCAGTACCACAAGACACACACTTCTAAAGAACAAACAGAAAGCACCACCTGCTAATCAAATACCATGTCATGACATATAGTACACAATGGTATCAAATTAAGAATAATATTAAAAATACTGGCCTATATTACCAAGGATGAACAATATGGCACAAGGAGTACCCATTGTTCTCCTATAAAAGAAGTAACAACATAGGAGAGGAAATACTCACTCAGATCTAAAAACCACAACAGACACACAAAGCTATTTAGCTCATACGAAAAAAAGGGACGTTTCCTCAATGTCAGGTCTGTACAGCAATCATAAAGGAGATTCCCTAGCACACCCTTCTAAAGGTATCCATGTGGGGGGGCGCTCGTGAGCACTCAAAGATGGCCGCAGGTGAAAGAGCTCCTCACCTCGGATCTGGGATCAAGCGAATAGCCGATAAAACTAAGCCCTAGCTAGAATAAAAACCTTGGGAACATCAGCTAAAACAACCCGAGGATGCCAACAACACAACCAAGGGAGGAAGCGCGATTAAGGCGCTACAAGCCTTCCAGCCTAAAACGCGCGAACTGGAAGCCACAGGCCAAATCGGGCCTGGACGGATCAGACACGGAGAGCTAAAACACTCAGACATAACGGCAAACACTTTGTCACAGATACGAACAGTGATAAAGGAGAGCTACAGAATGCCCTCGCACCGCTCGGTCAGACATCCAGGAAATTGGACAGGCTTATGGACATAGAAAAAAAATATGATGAGATGGCAGATGCTGTACAGGCCACTCAACAAATATGGACATTATACAATCTACAACCAACAAACTACTATTGCAAATAGAGGACCTGGAAAATAGATCCCGAAGATGTAACGTGCGAATAAGGGGATACCGGAATCACAGCCGACGCCCACAAGGTAACACTTCAGGACCTCCTACCGAGGAACTGGAGGAGCGCTGTGAGTGTGACAGGACTCACAGGGCCTTGGCCAGACCACCGGTAGACACCATACCAAGAGATTTGTGGTGAAATTACACTACTATACTACAAAAGATAAATTGCTACAAGAATCCAGGAAAAAAACTCCCTAAATATATGTGGACCAGTACCAAATCTTTGCCGATATCGCACCACAGACGCTAAACAAAAGGAGAATGCTCCGACAATCACAAAAATACTCAAGATCTGAATATAAGCTACAGATGGGGTTCCCCTTTAAACTTCAGTTTGCAATCAACAACAGACCCTACACAGCGGAAACACTCCAGAAAGAAACCACCTATTACAAAACTAGGATTGTCACAAACCCTCCGGCCGAGACGCCCAACCACCTATTACAAAAACTAGAATTGTCATGACCCTCCGGGCCGAGACGCCCAACCACCTATTACGAAATGGGCGCCAGACACCACACGTCCCTCTACACAGACAGAAGACACCGAGAAGCGATAAGCCCCTCACAAACAACGGATAAGTACTACTACAACACACTCTAAACAAACTCAATCAAATAGAAATAACTATATCTTACTGAAGCCAATACAATGGCAAAAAAGCAACCCAGGACCGACAACCAGACAGTCTGACAAGTTAAAAGGCTAAAAAGAGGACATAACTATAGCCAAACATATATACCTGACAAAACAAAGGGCGTAAATTCCCTAGCAAAAAGAACAAGTCCTTAAAAAACCCCACAAGGGTATTACCGACCCCAGAAAGTTTCTTCCACTTCTGAAATAAGGAAGTTTAAATGTTCTAAAAGGTTTAAAATGTTTGAAATGTTTGATATTACTATTGCCAATAGCTGAAATGTATACTACAATAGAAAATATACTAACTAACCAAAACAAGCAGATCATGAACAACCCAAAGGTGAAATATATCATAGCTTACAATTAATCAGCTAAATTGATCCACAAAGTTGTGCCCCTAATCTGGCATCTCTAACCCTCCACCCTGATCCCACAGATCACACCATCTCCCACCTCTTATCTATATTTACTGCTCTTTTGGGTAAAAACTTGTACAAGATGTTAGAATGAAAATTTAAATAACAAAGGCTAAAACACAACTAAACATTTATAACAACTAGAGAAGTACAGCAAAAAGGTAATACAATGTTAAAGTAATACAATCAGTACCTGAATAATTAGAAACTGAACCAATACCCACTAATTACCAATCGCAACAAACCAATAAGATAATTCAGGATGTATTATTATGCTTCCCCTCTGTCATTCCATGCTATCCTATAAGATAAACATCAAACGAAAGTTTAGCAAAATTATAACCATATGTTCTCCCAAAGGTTAACCTTATAGATATAAATTACAACCCTAGTATCCGGGGCAAAGTATGACCCCCCCAACTACAGGCCTCCTCTGTCCCGCATGGAATGCGGGAGAGACGAAGCACATCAAATCCGAGTTCAAATTTAATCTTGTTTATTAGGATAATTTCTTTTTTATTAAGTTATAATTATATTTATGTTTTTTATTTATGTTTTTGTTAAGTACAGACATGTTCTCGCTCAGAGCCGGAGGAAAAGCCTCCCGCCACCACCAGACAACCCACAAACAACCCACCGGAGAAAAACTTCCAGACAAACAAGCAAATAGTAACATACTCAACCAAAAACCCAATGAACAACATCACTTAGATGCATATCAACAAATGTCAGAGGGTTCAACACAAAAAAAGAACTACAGCATTCAAACAATACAACAGATACACACATATCATCTTTGTAAGAAACACACTTTTCACACAAATCCGCACCACAATATATACATATACAATACACACAGCATATCCAGCAGAAGGACCTACTAAAAAATGTGGAGTATCCATATTATTCCACAATTCACTAAATGTTAACATTATACAAAATAGACCTAGAGGAAGGCAGATACCTATTAACCCACTGCACAATTGACAACAAACCATATACACTACTAAACATATATGCCCAAATACACTCAACATAAATTTATTATACCAATATACAAAAGCTCGACAAATACCCACAAACCACGAACATAGTAGCAGGAGATTTAACTTCCCGTTAGATCTGACATGGGACAGATAAATACACATAAACTAAACTCAATAAATGAACCCTACGCAAAGTACACCTCCACAATGAGAACTAGCACTATCAGCAGCTGGATAGAAAGAACCTAATACAAAGACTACTTCATACTACTCTATACCACATGATTGCTACCACAAGATTAGACCACATCCCATGTTCCACAACAATTCTCCCAATAATCAAAAGCCACAATGGAAACATGTGTCTGGTCAGACCACAAAATTATACAAATTAAAATAAATACGGGACAACAACCACTTAAAAAAATACAATGGACTAAATGAATCTCTGCTATCAAATCCCTCTATAAAGAACAAATCCAAAAACAGATTAATAAACTACTTCGATATAAACAAACAACAGTGAAGTTTCTCATCTGATACCTGCTGCACACAAAGCAGTTTACGAGGATCACTCATCAAATAGCTCAAACCATAAAAAACAAACCAAAAAACACACACAGTTAGAAAAACAAATCCACACACTAGAGACCAAACATTTAGAAACAGAAGCAAACAGATACTAGAACAACTGGAACTGCTAGACAACAATTACAAGCAATAATGACAAACAGTCGAAAAAGCACTAATGTGGCAAAAACAATATTATACCAAAAAATGGAACAAGCCAACAAACCTCTACAAACCCCCTAAAACCACATCGGGAATACCCAAAATCAAAAAAATACGCACACCTCAAGGAACCTTTACAACAGACCCAGACTCTATCTACCAAACTCCACTCATATTACACTAATTATTACAACAAACCCACATAAGATAAAAACATTCTATCCTCATACAAACGCACAAACCCAAAAACCCACTAACCCCACAGATGAATACAAAAATAGCACAGAACATTACACCATTGGAAACCACACAAGCAATAAACACACTTAAGGCACACAAGGCACCAGGACCAGTTGGATTCTCAGGAATATACTACTAAAAAATTCAAAACCCAACTAACACCCCACTTAACAAACATGTTCAACTGCTTCCTGAAAGGAGAACATATGCCGCCAGAAATGAATCAGCACACATTACACTGTTACCAAAACCAGGCAAACCAACCACAGAACCAAATTACAGACCCATATCCCTATCAACCAGGACATCAAAATACTAACCAAAATATTAGCAACAAGACTGAACCCTACATGCCCACTTTAATACATAACATCAGTAGGCTTTACCCAGGGAAGACAGACAATACTAGGAGAATATAATATATAGCCATTTTAAATAAAAAAACAACACAAGCTGTATAATAACGTTAGACATAGAAAAAGCTTTCACAGTCTAACTGGCAATATATGAAAGAAACGTTACTGCATCCAATTATATTAGTAGTAGTAGACTTCTATAATAGGTCTACTACAATAACCCAAAGGCCATACGTGACTACCAACCACAGACTCCAAAATTATAAATATAGAAAGGGGTACCAGGCAAGGATGCCCCCTATCACACATTTATTTGTTTTCTAGCAATGGAAATAATAGCCCAAGCCATACGCACCAACAACACCATACAAGGTATCACAATCGCAGATAAAGAATATAAAATCAGTATGTTGGCCGACGACATAGCACTAACCCTCACATCTCCATTTAAGCACTTCCAAACCTATTCAATCTCATGCAAAAAATCTCAACAACCACGGGACTCAAATTAATCAAGATAAAACAGAAATTCTGGAATTAATTTAACACACAAAAAAAACAATAACACTCAATTTCAATCTGAAATGGAAAGATGGAGGACTAAAATACCTAGGAGTCCAAATACAACCCACATACGAAACAATATACCAACACAACATCACAACCTATACTACTAAAATAAAATCAGACCTAATAAATGGAACAAATACATCATCTGGATAGAAAGAATCAATACCCTCAGATGAATATCCTACCCGTTTGCTCTCCTATTCAGATGTCTACCAATAAGATTACAAAAGCATGCTACAACCCATACAAAATCAAATTATAAAATTCATCTGGCAGCAAACACCCCTAGAATAGCCAAAATATCTTTACAAACCAAAATCACAAGGAGGTATGGGGATCCCAAACCTATACAAATATTATTTACTGCTTAACTAACTCAGCTAGTCACATGGCATAAACAACAAATAAACCAAGATGGCTGGAATGGAATCAACTTAGCAAATCCCCAACACTAGACTCAATAGCATGGATACCTCATACTCCTCAAACACATCCACAATCAGCCCATGTACACAAACCACATTAACATTATGGCATAGAACCAAAACAATACAACTGGATCTCAAAACCCTCACTAATGCCACTATCAACAAGACCCAGCCTTTATAACAGCATACTTATAAAGGATATATATGGTGGACAGACACAGGCATCTACAAACTGAACATTTCATAACAACGGCATAGAAAATAGACATCAACCAACTAAAGAGCAAATTTGCAATACCACCTAGACACATACATAGACAAAATAATGAAAACCAGAGGAAACAAACCTGCCCTCACAATTTTGAGAACTTCTGCCTCAAACAAACACTCACTAGAAACACTTTATCACTAATCTACCTCTGGCAATATGAAAACAACAGAACAGATAACTACAATTTTCAGCTGTGTGGGAGCTGATCTGAAGGAAAGGATCTCCCCAGAACAATGGAGTGAAATATATAAAAAATTGAATAAAGGAAGTTTAATGTAGCGGAGGGAAACACCTAAAAGTTTATGTACAGAACATATAGAGTACCTCATTACGGCAAAAAATATTTCCAGCAATATCCCCAATGTGTTTTAGAAATTGTAACCAGATTGAGACTTTTTCATATATGGTGGAAATGTAGACGAATACAAAAATATGGAAAGAGTTTTCAAAATTATATCTAAAATATTTTACAGACAATTGAGCCTGTCCACTGGTGGCCCTACTGGGTCATAACATCCCGGAACTCAACAACAAAGCAATAGACTAGTAAAATATATTATATTAGCAACCAAAATACATATCGGAGCACATGGAGAAAACAAACATTAAACTAACAAGATAATTATCAGAACCAACAATATTGATAAATGAAAAATTTTCCATGTGCTCCAAGATACCTACAAACATTTACCAGGGTCTGGACACCTTGGACCACCAGTGAATCCTCCATAACCTACCTTTTTAAACCAGATGAGGAGAGATTAAACAGTCAAACAAAACTACGTATAAAATATATAGTTAAGGTGTTATATGGAAATGTAAAAAAAACAAAAAACAGAGAATAAGAACAAAGAACAAAGCAGTACTGTCATTTTTTTTATTATTTTTTATTTTAACTTTTTGTTTAAACATTGTATATGTACAAGTCATGAAAATTGTTTAATTCTGAACTTTAATTGATTTATTAATGTTTATACAAAAGTCAATATTTGTGAATGTCAACAAATATGCATATAATATGAGACAAAACTTCAAATCATAAAAATGTATTGAAACACTAAAATGTCCATGTGGCCTCGCGTATGTCGAAAAACGAAAAACCAGTAAGATATGCATAGGTGAACATAAACGGAATATTCCAAATGCAATCTGGAAAAAATGAGGACGTCACTCCAGTTTCCAGACATTTTAAAAACAAAGGTCACAATGCAGCCCAGGTGAGATGGCTGGTGTTGGAGGTTGTGAAAAGCACCAGAAGAGGAGACTTTGAGAAAAAACTCTTACAAAGAGAATATGTTGGATACACCACCTCAACACGGTACATCCCATGGGCTTGAATGAAGACATAAGATTCAAGTGCTTCTTAAATCTTAGGAAACAAAGCCATTTTCAAACAGAGTTAATAAACCGTGTTATCAACAATAATGAGAAGGTTGTAACAGTAACAGTTTAAGAAGACAACGTGCACACATATATAAAGTAGCAGTACAGTTAGACAAAAGCAGCATAGTATATATAAAGTAGCTTGTACAATTCTATATAATTTCAAACACTTCCCTTTCATTTTGGGGTTTCCTTTATCCTAGATCTACAGATGTATCGATGTTTCACTATAAAAGAAACAAGGGAACAAGAATTGACACATAGTAAATGGAACAACCAGAACCTTATTGTATTAGAAAATATTTTTTAAAAGTAGCACTTATCACTTTCACACAGGCAAAAGAATATTGAGGCACAGTACTATAAAGTATATTATTCACAGATTATTCACTATTAAACTAATGAGATCTTCCAATCACAGCACGCTGTTTTGTCCCACCCCATAATGGGAGGGCAGTTATTTCACTATTTAAACCAGTACACTGTTTTGTGTGTTATGCACCTGAGGAAGGGGGAGACCCCGAAACGTTGTGCACATGCCTATGTCACAATAAAATATAAAAAATTAAAAATTTGTTCAGTGAGTGCGATCCTCGTTCTATATCTGGTGATTATACCTCCATAAGGTTTTCTCTACAAACACCTGCTAAACCCTGGATAATAAAAGCAATTTGCTTAAAATAATTAAAATATTTGGCCAACTTATTGAACTAATTGCTTTATTTATCCTGATCTCTCAGAGCAAATTTCACAAATTCTACAAATCTGGGAGATATGGTACGTAGACAACAGGTCATTTACTTTAAAATCTAAGTAACTATGCTACTAGTAACATTACTAAAATTATGCGCTCTCCACCAAAAGTAATAATGTAAACTTTTTTTTACCTCTCCTTTCGTTCTCTTATCTTTCTCTCTTTCTCCTTTTTTTCCTCCGTTCTCCCTGGAATGATCTCCAACCTGTCCACGGGAACCACTATAAATTCCCAAATTATGTAATTTTAAACTGTATTCTTGTTTTTACCATAATGACAAATTGTTAACCAATCCTGAAATTTAAAAGTGTTTACAAATATGTACAATTACATGCTGCTATATGTATAAAAATGATTTTAAAAAAAAGAAAACTCAATAAAAATTTATGTTAATAAAAAAAAAAAGAATATGAGGGGACACAGGTCGTGACTCGTGATCAATCCTTTATAAATTGTCAAAACCATTTATCGAATTAAATGTAAATGTGATAAAACCTACATAGGACAGACAAAGAGGAATTGGTTTTGAGAGCACAAGAACATATAAGAGCAATATTAGCACATTACGTAATGTAGATCCACGTAATAATCTAGTGAAACCTAAGAGATGTGTATCTGGGAGAACTACCGGATGTTAAAATCAGTGGAATAGAGAGGTTCTCTTTGGGGATTAGAGGAGGAAATCTTGTAAAGAAATTACTTCAAAGGGAGTCATATTGGATACATGGTTTAATCCGAAAAGTCCAGAGGCCTTAATGAACTTTTTGGCAGTTTCTTGTAGACAGGTCTCGGCGTCATTTCTGATGTTAATAAAGTTCCCCCTGGATGCCTTTCCTCTTATGAAGAGTTTCAATAAATGTATTGCCTACTTACCTGTTTGTGCTGTGTTTAGCCAGAAATGGTGTAAAGGATCTGTTATTTCTTATTAATAAGTAAAAAGCCATGACATTCATTATAAGTAACATTTGTAGTAGAATGATGAACGTTACAAATTGATTTAAATGTGAATGACAAGGAGTGTGTGCACCTAGGAGAAAACACACAAATAGGAGCGTACGAGCTAATTATCAGAATTGGCAAAATGCTGGACTGATACAAAACTATATCGCTGATGTTATGTTTACCAATAAGTCTTTTCATAATGATTCGGATCCTTGACAACCAGGTCTACCTCAGAGTATCCATCGCAACTGAGGAGGAGGTTGTCTTTATCATCTAAAGGACCTGGGGAGGACATTTGCTTACTTCCTGACGAAGCCCCACCAGTTTCTGGGAGAAATGCTCGTTGACTAAGGGACTAACTACGGGTGTTTGGAATGGAGGACTCCAATTAAAAACTTCCACAAGCTGAGGTATACTGTCAATGTCTGTGCTGGAAATGGAGGGAAACCAGAAAGCATTACCACACTGTTTCATTCCTGTAAGGCATTTGATGGATCCTAACCAGGAGAGTTGCCGTTTCATGGAATAAAAGTTTGAGCGGTCATGTAAACGGACCTCCGATGGTTCAGTGAGTATCCGGTTTACAAACAGAAAGTGCAGGTGTAGGTTTATGTGCTATAGTCTCCGGGACAATAAGACTTGGGACACTGTTAAGCAGCTTAGAGCTGGTAAAAGGAATCCAACACTGACTGTCTCAGCTGCTTGAGTATCCCGTATTCAAACCTAATCAGTGTTCCTGATGTCCTCAGCATGCAAGGTAATTCAATTAGTAGGCAATATACTGTACTTACCTCCCGACACTCAGAATTCCCCGATCCCATCCACCTTCTAGCAAACCTCTAGTGGGGTTGGTGCATTCAGTATTCGGGACTGCAGTTGTTGATTAAGTTTGGACCTTTGGTGGAGGGGATATTTTTTCTAATTTTTAACATTTGCCAGAGTGTGGGTGCAATATAGGGAGAGTTTTTATTCATGTTTAAAAAGTTGAATATGTTTTATACATTGATTTATATGTTATGAATCAAGGCCATTTGTTAATCAGCATGCAGTAGATCATATCTGGGAAGACCTCCCTTACGGGCGGTAACGACACCCAGTTCAGTATTGTTCCATTTAATAGATGCTGATAAAGTCTCCTTGGGAGATCCCTTTCTCCAATATTTACCATTTTTGAAGAGACAAGTACTGTAATATACATTAACTCTTTACAACTTGGGTCTTTTAATCTCTAGAACGGGGACCCACAAGTCGGCCACTTCAATATGACACTGTCAGACTAAAACAACAAGCTCATATTGCAGAACGGTCTAACAGCAGAATCTATATCTTCCTTCCTTGATGTAAACTACCATTCCCAGTTTACTGAAAGTTATGCAAATGGGTGATAAATATATAATGTTCTCTACTCCAAGGAATTGGAGACACACAAGGTTCCCTTCCAAATGGTCAACTTCAATCCAACATTTAATGACATTTCACACACCTCCTAAATTCCTAATGTGGCACTGGCTGCCAAAACAGGCCCAGAGAACCAATTTAATTCACACTATACTCTACCTGGAGACCCTACTCCCCTTTGGGAGGCCCAGACGATAAAGGCCTACCACAACCTCTGCGATCAGCTGTTTTTAAACCGTTTCGAGACTGATTCCTATCAAAGGAATAGGCTGTTCAAATACAGACCATTTTCTTTTGCATGTGTCTCATTTGAGCTAGTTGGTGATCACGTCTCTGTGTGCACCCACCCATATGGCATACCGTTAGATTCAGGACATGTGGGAGATTGATATTTAGTGGGTTTTTGTAATTCTCAATTGGGTTTAGGTAGGATTTCAAACTTTATTTCAAACATTATTTTACTTTACACAAAAAAATCTCCTAAAAAAGATTACAGTGTCTGAATTCTCCATGTATGTATAAAAGCACAACACCAGTATGTACTGAAGGTCTGTAGATTCCAAAATATTAGTTTGTGGGGGTTATATCCAAGTTTTGTGGATGTTTCCTTTGAAAAAGGGTAGGCTGTTCAAATTACGAGAGTACTAAGATTTTTTCTTGAGTAGTTAGTGGCCATGTCTTTGTGTGCACCCACGCATGTGGCATACCTTTTTATTTAGGACTTTGGGAGATTGATATTTGGTAATGTTTTTTTTATTACTTGGGTTTTTGGCAGGATTTTTTCAGAAATATACTAAAAGTGCCAAATTCTAGGAAGATCTGTGCCCACCCCCATTTATGATGAACGAAAGAATGGCACCATTGCTTAGCTCAAGGTGTGTTAATTCTGAAAATATGTCATTTTGGAGGTATTTTTGAGTTAGAGAGGTGTTTAGATTGAAAGAATCTGGAAAGTTGCTTTTATTGGGCCCCTGCGCATTGGCTTGATTTGTAACTAGTGGCTTCCATGTCTGTATGTAACCATGCATATGGTATACAATTTGATTTAGGCATTTGGGAGATTGATATTTTTTTTTTTTTATTACATTCCTTGGGTGTTGGCATGATTTTTGTCTTTGAAATTTATTTTTGTACATTTTCCCAAAAATCTGGTCAAGGTCGGAATTTTATGCAGAACTGCGCCCACGCAACTGGTTGTATTCATAAAAGAATGGCACAGTTGTGTAGCAGAAGGTGTGTAGATCCAGGAATACATAGTTTTGGGGGTATTTCTAATATAAAGGATGTTTAATCTGACAAATCTGAAAAGTTTCTGTAATTGGGCACCTGTGCATTGGCTCACTTTGTTGCTAGTCAATTCCACATTACTTGGGTGTTGGCATGGTTCTTACCTTTGAAGTTTTTTTCATTTTTCAGAAAATCTGTGTGATTTATACGAAGAACTGCGCCCACACCAATGATGTTATGAATGAACGAATGATAGCATTATATAACTGAAGGTCAGTAGATTTCCATTCTTTGCAACACTTCCCTTTTCAAACAATTAGCTGCCTTATTGGTTCCCTCTGTGCTATGCCTCCATGCACCGGAAATTGTAAAAGACAAAGTGATGATGAGGTACCAAGTAAGACTCATGCAACTCAGACATGAAATTGCTTGTTTATTCATCAGGTGAGTAGATTCCAGGAATATATCGTTTGTGGGGGTATTTCTGAGTTAGAGGTGTTTTTTGGGAAAACTGCAAACTGTCCAAATTCAGAGTTGGCTGAATATTTCGCTGTTTCGAGCCATTGTGCATGGTCTCACTTTGTGGCTTTTCGCTTCCACGTCTGATGTGTAAACCATGCATATGGCATACTGTTTGATTTAGGACTTTGGAAGATTGATATTTAGTAACTTTTTTCAGATTCTATAGGGTTTTGGCATGATTTCTAAATTTTGAATGTTGTTTTATGTTCATTTTTGCAGAAAATCTGTGAAAAGTGTGAACTTCTGTGAATAAGTGCACTCACACCATTGATGGTATGAATGAACAAACTCCAGTGTTACGTATCTGAAGGTGTGTAGATTCCAGGAACAAAACTGCAGATTGTTCAAATACGAGCTAGCTAAATTTTTTTGCTGTTACTGTCACTCCATTGACATTGGTCCTTTGGGTTAGTTTGCACATGTATCTGGGTACACCCATGAATGTGGCATACCGTTTAATTCGGGAGGGATTAGGCTTTCATATTTGACATGTTTTTGAACTTTTCTCTACAGTTTTAAAGTTGAAATTTGCATTTAATTTGTCTCTGATTTTACAGATAAGAAAAAAGAAATGTGAGAAAAATAACTCAACTGCTGCCTTCGAGATCTGCATTTTATCAAAACTTACCTCACTCATTAAATCTTGCGGGTATGTTGTTTCTAAAATATCTCACTTGTGAGGCTATTTTAAGTTAATTTGGTAGATATTTTGTGTCAACCATCAGAAGTGGCTACACATTTCAATTTGGTGTAATATTCTTGTAGTGCAGTTTTAGTTTGGGGGGTCTCCGGTACAGAAAAAGTGGGGTACCTACATATATTTGGTTTTGTTATACCTGGAGAATCAGAGCTTTTAGAACAATAAGATTTATATAAGTAACCCAAGATAACTATAAAAAAAAGGGAAAAAATCAAGGAAAATTTGCAAATTTTGTATTTTTTCTATAAATCCAGTAAAAGCACCAGAAAAGTTAAATTCTATTACCATGTTAAAGTACACACGTTGTGCCAATAAAACATGTATAATACTCTCTATTTTCTGCAAGGTTTTCTACGGTAAACTTTGACTGAACCAAATGTGTCTAAAATCCTGAAAAATCTTCTGCCATGTACACACCGCAAAGTGGTGAATTCGGATGGCACTGAAAGGGTTAAAGAACAAAATTACTATATTTTTTTGTTGTGGATTCAAAATTCAAAAGGCTGCACCTGCAGTGCAATATTTACGCAATGCAATGCCCTTGTTTTTCCATTCTCAGTGGCACCCATACATGTGGGATACCGTTCATTCAGGATATTAATTTCTTGGGTAAGGCCGATATTATAAATAAAGATTATTTCCCAACTGTGGATAAAAATAAATACAGACTAAATATTTTGCAAATAGTTTTAATAAAATTGCTATTAAATATTCAAGTACAGAAAATACGTTTAAACTAATATTTATAGTTTTTTTTTCTAGGGAAAAAATTTTTCTTTAATTTTAGATCTTAAGTATTATATAACATTTTGGCAAAAAGATACATCCTAATAGCCCACACTTGAGGTCAATATGGCAAATATCTCCAACACACACAGGTTTTTCCCTCTTGGTGCTCAGATAGGCCGGGATCATTGCTATCCAAACACTGCAGAAGACCAGCATGCTGAAAGTGATGTACTTGGCCTCATTAAAACTGTCCGTAAGGTCCGAGCTAAAAATGCTAAAACAAAACTAACAGCTGCTAGAAGCCCCATATAACCAATAACCGAGTAAAGGCAATAGCGATCCCTCATTGCACTGAATGATGATTGTTCCAGGGTAAGTGTCAATGTCCTAATCCTGAATGGGAGGGAGAATAGCCACCAAGTCATACATATTATTATTTGAATGGATGAACAGATCAAGACTACAGAATTGGAACGTTTGACTCCCACCAATTTCCTCCATGTACTCCCAGGCTTGGGTGGCTTTGAATGCAATGTAACCATGATAGTCTTGGCCAGGAGAGAAGAGACAGCTATGGAGAAGGTGATTCCAAAAGTGATTATACGTAACATGCAGGTTATATCCACGGGCGACCGGGACAGGAACACAGTGAGGAAGCTCAACTTGATGGAGACAAAGGAGGAGGAAGCTGAGGTTCCTGTTATTGCTCTCACAATAGGGGTGTCCCGATAAGCAATAAAAAACACCCTATCATCAAGGTTACTGAGAGAAAAATCCAGTGATAGCTGCTAATATATAGAAATCACATCATTTGTGTAGATAGAAAATCTACTCTCCTGGCAATACACTGATTCCTCATAATATACGGCCATTCCGGTCTGGGCATCTAATGCAGCTTGTAACTGTCTGTAAAGATAAATAGAGATGGATTAATTTAAGTAGAACTCCTTGTTTTCTAATAAAAGGCATCTCCACTGCAAAAGTTGGGTTTTTCAGTTTAATTGAAGGATGGGGGTAAAGATCTATGTCTTAACTCTTATCTTCAATTAAACAATCAGAGCCAGGAACGAATGGAGGGAAGTTACCTGGAATCATATTCCTCAGCTGTTCTTCTGACAGGTCCTAAAGGAGCTTGTATTTAATGAGCATGTGCACTTTGCATACAGTGTAACCTCCATCGGGACCTGTCAGAAAGAAAACTGAGGAGTGCGATACAGGTAAGTTCCTCCGTTCTTTCCTGGCTCCTGATTGTTTTAATAAAGAATGGAGGAAATAAGACAGTGAAGTTCCCCTTTATTAACTTTTACCACCCATTTCTACATTTTAGATTACAATTGAATTTAAAATCATTATCACTGAGTCATGGCATAAAAATACCATAACATATGAGATAGACAACAGAATAGTGAGTGGTAAAAAAATTATCACCAAAAAAAAAAAATACTACTTTTTTGGGACAGGAAAATGTAGGGTAATAAAATGAGGAGAGATGCAGTGTTCAAGAGAATATGGAGGGGAGAAAGAAAAAAAAGAGGAGAGAGGGGAAAAAAACAACAAAAAACAAACCCCTCAAACAACTGTTAAGGGGAGTTATGATGTGAAAGGTCAATTATTCATAATGTGAAAGGATCCTATGTCCTGGTTTAAACTATTGTATTTAGAGTCAAATAACATAATTTTAGCTCCAAATGCTTTTTTCCCAATGTGTTGATAAATGTCCCTTTAAGATTTGGACCTGGAAGTTTTTTCTAGTGTGTCCAGGCTGGGAATGTGTCCTACAGGGAAACAGTTCCTATCCTTGTCATGGTGGGTGATGATACTTCTGTGGGAATTCATCCTCTTTTGGTTTCCTTTTTGGCAGGTTTCTCCACTATATATTATCACATTGTATTAAATACACCACATTGCTGGATGTACAGCTGTAGCATCTGTGGACGTAAAAAAACTCTCTTCCTGTGTGTAACGGAAGGAGAACTGTTATGTTGGTACAAAGCTTGCACCTAGCGCCCCCACATGGTGCAGTACCTGGTGTATTATCTCTATTGTCTTGTACAGGTTTCCTTCTAACCAGTTTTTGCTGTAGTTTGGTGACTGTCTGAATGCAAGGACAGGAGGTTCTGGACAATGTTTTTAAGGTTTTTATCCTCATTTATTAGTTTATAGTTATATATGTTTATATTTTACTTATCCCTTCAAGTGAGGGTTGTAATTTGTTATTAGGGGTCCCAAGGGTTCCTTTTCTTTCTTTGTACTGTAGGAGGTTTCACGGGGAATCCTCAAAGCTTTGATGGTGTTCACAGTAATAGTTCTAGCTGGATATCCCTTTTTGTTGAAATGATCTCCTAAGTGCACATAGATGTTTGTCTCTCTCTCATCTGGCCCTGAACATATATGGTGGTATCTTGATGCTTGGCTGTATGGAATATTTGTACCTGTCAGTGGGTTTTCTATATGGGATGTTTGTATTTGGCCATCTATCTTTTCACAGTGGTGTCTATACAATGTATGGTGTCTCCAGAGGATTCCATTTTAAACTTATTGCAGGATTAAATCTATTGTAGTCATCAAAAAACTGTTATAGACTTTCTTCCCATGTGTCCATATGATAAACACGTCGTCTATAATCATTACACCTATGGGTATGTAGTGTTGGGTGGTTAGAAATCGGTCTTCCAGGTAAGCCTGAATAGATTGACATACTGCAGTGACATTTTACTACCCATGGCAACCCCCATATGTGGGTAATATCTTAGTTAAATGTAAATAATTAATTGGGGCAGTTGTTTCATATACCCTCACAATGTGGAATGTTGTTGTTATAAGACCACCACTCCATTGTAATAAGAAGATAATTAGGTGGAAGCTTTCCATGCCTGGAGTTTGTTAATAAGGTCAGTGGTATCTTGTCGTAGCTGGAGTATGTTTAAACCAGGAGGTATGGTTTCTACAGTCCTTATGTGTTTTCGTAAGTGTGTTCAAACCTGTAACAATGGGTCTTCCTGGGTTTCCTGGTTTGTACATTTTGGGAAGAATGAAGAAAGTGTCAATTTCCGGTGGTTCAGGTATCAGTGATGTCATTTCAGACTGTAGGTTTTGTGGAAATGTTTTAGTTTTGCTTTGTATTCCTTGGTTGGGTCTGGGAAAGTTTACAGTAATATGTATTGTCAGTGAGTTTGTCTGTTACCTTCTTCAATGTATTTGTATTATCCATAATGACAAATAGCCCCACCTTTATCTGCTGGTTTAATGGTGCCCTGCTATTCCTCTGTAGGTTGTTTATGGCTGTCCTCTCTTGGTGGGATAGATTGTACAATATCTTCTCTGCTGTGTTGATACTAGAGATGAGACTCTCAGCCTATAACTTTCTATATATTTGTTCAGTTTCGTATTTCATCCTGGTTTAGGGGTAAATGTGCGATGGTTTTTCCTGGTCTTTTATTCGGTTGTGTCTGTGTCTTTGTTTAGTGTGAAAGACATATCTTTAGTCTGAGCCTTCTAAGAAATCCATGTCGTAGTATAGCCTCCTTTATCCAGGTTAGTGGTTGGACAGAATGTACAGGTTAGTGGTTGGACGAATGTACATACTGTAATGGTTTTCACCAGGCTCGATGCTCAAATCCCGACCACACAACTGAACACTCTTGTATCAGAAAAAACGTATCTCTATTCGCTTGATGCGTTTTGGACTATACAACGTCCTTAATCATAAGCAAGAGAAAAATTCACTCTAAAGGACGTGAATATATATGAATAATTGACTTTCACATCGTAGCTTCTCCTTATCAGTATCAGGTTTTTTTGTTTTGTGCTTTTTTTCTTGTTTTTTTTCTCTCCCTCTTTCTTTCTTCTCATTTTCTTATCTCTACATTTTCCTTGTATCATTTTTCTTTACTTTAGTTTTTTGGTTATTTTTTGACCATTTACTATTTGTATCTCTCCTCACTTTTATTCCCGCTGTTTTCCTTGACAACCTTTTGCATTAACTATTTTTTTTTCTCCCCCTTGTTGTTTTGCTTATCTTTTTATCTTTTGGAATGTAGCTTTTCACTCTGTTAACCCTTGTTAAAGTCAGTACTCGCTCTGACCTGATGAGAGGGTTAGCCATCGAAAGCTTGTCCTTGGAAAAGTATCACAGAACTCCTATGTATTTACTATCTGTGAGGAAGAAGACATTAAATGAGGCTTCTATAATAAAGGTTGGAGAAAAGCAAATAAGTGAGAAAGTATATGCAATAACTAATTGGTGAATTAATAAAAACAACTATGGGTAAAGTTACAGGTTGCATTATAATATTTCTTAAATGTGTTAAATAACTTTAAAGACAAAAATGACCTTTACATCTGTGGGTTTTAGTATATCATAATGTTTCATTTGTAGAGAAAAAATGTTATTATGTTAGATGTTATGATTGCCCTTGGTATACAAGTGAATATAGTGAATATTTCTATATCATACAGGAGCCATTTAGTCCTTCACTATGGTTCTAGGTGGAATCTGTGTTATAGGTAAGATTTAGAAAAATATAATGAAATGAACAGTGTTGAGGAAGAAATGTCTATGACTGACATTTAGGGATAAATAAGAAAAAATAAGGAAAGTTGAATAAGATTGTGGGTAGAGGATGAATAATTATGTAATTTCAATAATTTATTTCTTGAGTTGATACATTACACATTTTATAGTTTGAATTTTCTTCTTTCCCTTCCTCTCCCAAATAATAAATGCAGAAAATATTGAGAGTCTTATTAGACTATAACAGATTATAGCAGATACATGATGAAATGTAACATCTTATCTATATTAATTGCTTAAACTTTTCTTTGTTACAGAAAAATAGGGTTTATGGTTTCTAGGAAAACAATGTTTAAAGAGGCAAATAACAGACAAATATATTTATAATTACTTTTTGTAATGTATAAAGTATCAAATTTATGTAATCACAATTAAGAACTTTGCTAAAATCATTAGACTAATTGATTGCAATTAACAATTCAGTCAGGGTTTATGATGCAGCAAAAATATGCAGGACTAAAAAATGATGTTTTCTATTTGGTTGCTCATTATACTCTTAATGATTTCTGTTCTGGATAAAATGTTGCTTTAATTCATTGAGTACGAGAGCATATGAAGGTAACAGTCTAATGTAAATTGTTTATGTAGCTACAATACCAATTATCAGGGACATTTCTTGATATTTTGGCACCAGATGCAATTTTTCTTAACCTGTCCTCTATACTTTTCACAAAGATGGGGGATAGCTTTAGGGATGGGATGTCGTGTGGGGATGGGGGTGGTAGACTGATAACACTGGCTGGTGGGCTGACTTAACCTGCTGCTGAACTGGAGAACTCAATAAATGTGGCTTCGCACGGAAGAATAACTTAACATGGCTGCTAAGCTGAAGTTAAAAAGCCAACAGGTCTAGTTACCCACACTGGTAAATATAAGTGTAATGCCCACACAGACTGGTAGTGTAAGTACCCATGCAGACTGGTAAATGAAAGTGCCCACACAACAGGTAATTAGAATTGTAATTGCCCACACAGACTGGTAAATATAAGTGTAATTGCCCACCACAGACTGGTAAATATAACTACGTTTAAGTACCAATCAGACTTGCAAATATAACACTGCCTACACTGACTAGTAAATATAAGTGACTACAGGACTGATGTGCTGATACAGACTGGTAAATATAAGTTCCCCAAACATTATTTCTTTTTCTCCAACCCCTAAAAGCACTGAAGAAGACGAAATGTGACTGGCAGGAGCAGACTTGTACTCTCTAGCTCTACATCCAGGCCCAGCAGATATGACAAGAGGTATGATTTCCTCAGTGGTACCACGATAAGCAAAGTTTTCAGGATGCAACGGGGAGCCTCGTACCTATTCTAACAGTTTTTTGGGTACACATCATTTACCTGTGTGCACAGGCCTGTGACGAACAGGAGTGCAGGTAAAACCCCATAGACACTATCGGAATTGCACTCTTTAATTTTGAATTACCTCACTTATTATATTATATTAATTATTTATTATATTTGTACCTTTTGTTTTCTCCCTTGATCCTGTATTTACTTTACCATGTGGCTCAAGTGCCATAAACTCAACAGACAATGTCCTTCCTCCTTAAATATTGTAAAGCGCAGGTGCTCTGATAGTGAACAATTTGACCCTGTTACCACTATGAGTGTTTGAACCCTTGTGTCAACTCTAATGAGATTATAACACCCGGTTTTCAATAATCGCCATAACTTGGCTGGTGCGGAAACTACCATAACGGTACCATCCAAATGGATTCGGTAGATGAGAGAATCCCATGGGACCCCAAACATCATCACTCTAGGCCTTATGTGTCATGTTTGAGTCTTGTTAGTTGGTAAATTCATGAGATTGATTAATATTAGCGATAAAAAAATTAAGATATTTATTTCCAAGGTATGGGTACTGATACATTGTAGTTTTTTGAGTGGTCAATAATGAGGGTAATAGTTTTTGGCATACCCTGAGCCAACCTAACCCACTTGATTGGCTATGAAGATTAGGTACCACCCTGTGTCAGGGGGTTAGATAAGGAGATGCATGGAAAGCATTTGCAAATTTTGTTCATGCACTCTTTGTCTTTCAATAATGATACAAAATCATTTATAGGCAATTGTCTTATTCTGAGTATATCCCAAAACGAACCTGTGGTCTCTGAAGTTACGCTGCTATAGAAGAGTATTGTTTAGGTATATATATACTGTATAGAGTATGGGGATGGTACCCTTTTCTTGCAGGCTCATTATAAGTTAGGGGGTGTGGATAACCCCATAGATATATTAAGTACGGGTCCTTCCCCTATTTTAGGAAGGTGGTTGGCACCAGTATATAGATATTAAGTAGTATTAATTGTGTGCTATTTGCTTTGTTCATAAACCCTCCTGGCCGTTCTGTTTCATCTGCTTTTGGTTGCATGGATTGCATTTTCCGGTAACTGACGTGGATAGGCGTCACAGCCCGGAGGTTCGTCAAAAGGCCTACAAAGTTGTGTTCCACTTAGGATCCCGGCCAACATCTGACGATGTCTATTGCAGTTCTGCTGCCACCCATAAAGAACACTGATTATAATTTTTGAAACATAAATGCAAAGTCATTGTTACATTTTTTAAAGGTTACATAAACTTATAGTTTAGGAAGCTATAATTATTATTATTATCGTGGGTTTTATATAGCGCCAACATCTTTCCGTAGTGCTTACAATTACATGTTATACATTCACATCAGAGCCCTGCCCTGAAGAGCTTACAATCTAAGCACATTAATTTACACATACAACCTGATCAGCTCTTATGATTGTGGGGGAATACTGGAGTGCCCAGGGAAACCCCGCAGCAGGCAGACACATACAACTCCTTGTATTGTGTCCAATGGTTGATTTGAACTTAGGGCTCAGGGGGAACTGCAAGACGTCGATACTAACCACTGAGGCCCAGGCTGCCCTAATAGGTCACAATTAGGTAATGGAACGAGTTATAAAAAATGCTTTGCTCTGGGTAACATAAAGAACAAGGTAGTGTCACTAATAATATAAATCTTAGAGAACAGAGCTAGATACAAAACGTTGAGCGCATACTCTGATCCCAAAGGTCTCTGTCCGAAAATAACCCCCTAAATGCAGGTACAACCAAAAACAGTATGCCAGGGACCAGCCTCCTGGCATGTCATAAAGTAGAGGGACGAAATGAAAGGTGACCACTCCGTAAATTACAGGGGTAAAATAAAACGTCTTTTATTAATCCACAAATCATTCAAGGTGACACATTTGTCAACAGAATCATGTGGGTCTACGCGTTCGGGCGACACAACGCTTCCTCAGAGACGCAAAATCACAATGTCTGTGGTTTTTATTACCCCTGTAATTATGGAGCGGTCACCTGTCTTTCTTCCCTCTCACGAATAAGATTACACCTTTGGTTGTATAACAATGTGTAAAAGGCCCATATGATCTCTTGCCTTGTCTCAATTCCCTCTTTCCTATTGAAATACCTAAGCTACACAAAACTGGTTGTGAATATGTGAGACTATCATGACAGTATAAGAAGTTTTTACAAAGCCAATTAATATCATCCCCCTTATACATATTATTAACCCTCTTCATCAGCTGCCAGCAAATTTCCAGGATTTTCCCCTTATTAGTTTAGAGACTAATTTACCGTAGGAAACCCCCTGTAAGAGGCAAATATCTACTTCTTTTTGTTGAGCACAATTTACTTTGAAAGGGCTGTCCACCCAACACTAAAAATTTGCACACTGCTTCCCATGTGTGTTTTTTTTTTTCTTTAAAACCTTTCTCCCAGCTCCTTATGGTTGTCCCTGCCAGTGCCCTAGCATGCACCTAGGCGGACTCTCCCTACTCCCCTTCCTCCCATCCTCGAGATCCCTCCATGCTGCAGTTAGCAGTAAGAGAACCAAAATAAAAATGTAGGGGACCCTATAAATGTCTAGGAGGCCATCAATAAATTAAAGTTAGCACCTCCTAGTTTTTGTTTTTCTCCATAAAAAAAATCAGAGATCAGTCAGAGGTGAGCTTAATGCAAAAGCTGTAGCAAAAGTTTTAAAACAACACCAAATGAGTTGAACCCTCTCCTGAAAAAACTGTATTCCACCATGCAAATAGGATGTTGCAAAAGTGCAAAGTTTCCAGTACTGTTGACAGGCCTACACTTTTCAAAGGAAAAATGACATAAACTAAAAGATTTTAGAAATGTTACTAACACACTTATAATATGATATGGCCACATTGCATGGTGTTACACGAGAACCTGACCACCAACCAGGATTGTTTAAAAGCTTTAAATACCAATAAAACCTAAATATCAGTACTATTATGTATTATTTACTTACTATTGAGATACACAGAAGTGGACAATACATCACAATATTCACATTTGACCACCAGTGGCAACGGTTCTAGGGGGTAAAGGAAAATATCGGGAGATTCAAAACAGTTCTTATAGGTTTAAAAGGTGCTACTCTTTGCCCCCAACCAATAGATTTATTTAACATTTGAAAGCTAACAACATCTGATTGGTGGTGCAAAATTAGGCACCCATTTTAATGATAAGAACTTTAATTGAATAACCTGTTAGTATTCTGTATTGATCACTGTCAGTCAAGCTGGATTTTTCTAGATAAACACTGACCAGCACAGGTTGCCAAAATTTTTTAAAATCTTAAAATGTAAACACACAATAGTAGTAGACTAATATATTATCTATTGAATGTTTGTAATCATGTTTCACTTTGTACATTAATATTGGAGAATCTCTCTTCTAACAAAGGACACAGTCATAACAGGCATGATGATACAGGTCTCGGTGCGTTTCTGAATCCAGGTTTAATACCAAACACTGGATCTTCCTGGCTTAAATATATAAATGAACATGTATACTGGTATGCTGGATCTTAATGCTCATCAGATGGTTAGAATGATCCATTCGCAATACATCTATTAGTTATCAGACAACAATACATTATGGGAAGCAAGACTTTTAAGAAAAGTGACAGTTATGTAAAAATGAAATAAGATACAGGGACATGTCTCAGAAAAGCAGTCAGAAAATGGGAACTATGGTATTAGTTTTTAGTATTGGTAGATAATATTACTATATGTACGTATAGTACAGTACAGTCACAGTACCGTATGTCAGTACATATAGATAGTTGTAAGCAGTATCATCGTTACTAGAACAGTATTATTGTAGTATGACAGTAAGTATAGTACGTAAGTACAGTATAGTAGCATCAGTACAGTACGTAGTACGTATAACAATGTCGACAGTATAGACAGTATATCTGTAATAGTAAGTATAGTACAGTATAGCTACGTAAGTAGTACAGTATAGACAGTATACAGTACAGATTCGTACGATAGTACAAGTACGTACGTACAGCTAGTATGTAATTACAGTTTATAGTACAGTACGTACAGTATTACACAGTACAGTACTAAGTATCTAGTACTCGTAGTACAGTATAGTAACTAGTTAGTAGTATGTCATACAGTAGACATACGTATCTAATATAGTCTAGTACAGTATAAAGTACTATACAGTTATATATTATGTACAGGTATCAGTACTAGTTACAGTAATCAGGACATATCAGTAATAGTTTTATGTACAGATATAGTATAGTAGTACGTCAGTACGACAGTACAGAAACAGTATACGTACAGTATGAGTAAGTACAGTACAGTCTAGTATGCAGTACAGTATAGGTAATTATAGTATAGATAGTAAGTCGTATAGTACAGTATCATTATAGTACTACTATATAGTAAGTATATAAGTTACAGTTCAGTTAGTACAGTACAGTATAGTACAGTATAGTACAGTAAGTAGCTACAGTAGTAGTAACGTATCAGTACAGTAAGTCAGTATAGTGCAGTAAGACGTGACAGTATGTACAGTATAGTACGTACAGTAAGCAGTAAGTCAGTACATTGTACAGTAGAGTACGTACAGTCAGTATAGCTACGAGAGCAAAGTAAGATATTACAGTATAGTATAGTACAGTTAGACAGTATAGTAAGTACAGTAACGTATAGTACAGTAATAGTACAGGACAGTATAGTAAGTACAGTACTAATCAGTTATGCAGTATAGTACTAGTACAGTATCAGTAAGTAACAGTAATCCAGTACAGCATACAGCTTTTAGACGTATAGTACTATGATAGTACAGACAGTTATAGTATAGTCTAGTGCAGTATATACAGTATAGATCAGAAGTCAGTACAGTATAGTACGTCCAGTATAGTACATACAGTATAGCAATATACAGTTACAGTAGTACGTATAGTACAGTACAGTATAGATAGATATAGTATGTTACATCGTAGTATCCTTAGTGAGTACAGTACAGTACTACAGTTAATACAGTACAGTATCAGTACAGTATTAGTACAGTATAGTATAGTACAGTACAGTATAGTAGACAGTACGTAAGTCAGTATTAGTATAGTAACAGTACAGTATAGTAAGTAAGTATAGTAAAACTATAAGTATAGTGTACGTGCAGTACAGTACAAGTACCGACAGTATAGTACAGTATAGTACAGTAAGTACAGTATAGTAGTATAGTACAGTTCAATAGTATAGTCAGTACAGTACGATATACAGTTATAGTATAAGTACGACAGTTACCGACGTACGTTAGATATATAGTAAGTAGTATCATATATACGGCAGTCATATGTATCTAGTACGTATAGTATAGTACCAGTCAGTATAGTACAGTAATGTATAGTACAGTTTAATCATAGATATATAGTACAGTATAGTATAGTACAGTATGTACAGTATAGTTATAGTATTGACAGTATAGTATAGTAGTAGTATATATTTGTACAGTCACAGTACTGTACAGTATAGTATAGTACAGTACAGTATACGTATAGTACAGTACAGTATGTATAGTATAGTACAATACATTGTAGTATAGTAGATAAGACAGTATGTCGCATATAGTACGTTAGTAGGACGTTAGATATTAGTACATACAAGTATAGTATAGTACAGTATAGTACAGTACAGTATAGTATAGTATTATTATAGTACAGTATAGTTATATACATATAGTACATGAAGTATTGTACAGTACAGTACCGTACAATTTACTTCAGTACGGAGTACATTGTAGTACAGTATATTATATAGTAAAGTAATAGTAACAGTTATACAGTTGTAGTACGTAAACGTGAATTAGTTATAGAACATAGTACAGTACAGTATAGTAACGTATTTGAGGTTGAATCCATAACAAAGTTCACTAGTCCAACCTACTCATCAATATCCACATTTCTGTCTAATGCTAATCTAAAGTCCTGATGAAGGGACAAATCCCAACCTGCGTCAGAACCTCGTTTTGAACATCCTCTACGTCTTTCCCAGAGTCGAATCAGCTTTTGAGCGATTTTTCTTTCAAAGGGAATTTTCTGTTTAAACGCGGGTTTGTATTAAAAACAAAAGCATTTCGAAACACGAAAGGGTTTAACGAATGACTTTCTTCCTCTGGTGTGTAATTGCTGTTTCTGTGTGTGATTGCTGTAGTATGGACAGTTTTGTTGGGGGCCACAGCAATGTGCACTCCTGCTGCATGCATGGGCTCTGGAAGCAGGGACCCAGGGCCTATGTATGGTCAGAATGTGAGTGGCATTCCACTTTGGGAATCTGAAGTTCCAGAATCTAACAGGAATAAGAACTCAGCATTTGCACGAGGCTTTACAAATCTGGGGGGAAATGCAGGTCTGGCAGGTGGGTGGTCAAGGGGGCAATAAGCTGGTAAAGGAAGAAGATTTGTAGGGTCACAGGGGAGTAAGGGACGGAACAATAGGGGGTCGCTTCGTCCCAGTTGGTCATCCCACAGATTTGGCCCGTGTTAAGTTGAACAATGTGAGGACGATGGCCTCAGTAAGTATGCATGTATCGAGCGGGCGTTCCTTGAGAACCAGGGACACATCCTCCAGTACAAGGGGGAGAATTGGGGGTTAGGAAGGATAATCAGGTGGTATGGTAGGGGACTCCATTATTAAAGGTAGATAGGGTAATCTGTCGGCCAAGACCCTACATGCCGAACAGTTTGTGGTCTGCCTGGGTCTAGGGTTCGACATGTGTGTGGGATCGTGTAGACCGATTTGGGTGGGAAGTGAACCGCGGCGGTCTTGTTCACATTGGTGACAATGACAAGTTAGAGGTGGAGGTCCTAAAAAATGATTTCTAAAGATTAGGGGGCCCAAGTTAAACGCAAAACCTCACAGGTAGCGATTTCACGAATCTACTGGCACCACGTGCTACGCTAGGGAGGCAAACGGGGGTCAGGCAGTATAAATGCGTTGCTAAAGGATGGTGGGTAGGAGATGGGTTTGGGTTTTTGAGAGAATCTGGAGAGACTTTTCTGTTGGACAGGCTCTTTATAGAGACGGAGTTGCACTTCATGGTGGGATGGTGGATTTTAAACTGGTATGGGGGGGAGATTAGTTGAATACACAGGGGGGAGAAGAGAAGTTTAGGGATCAAGGGGCATTACCCACGGATGGAAGGAGAAGGGGAGGGGGGAGCATAGAGGCTAAGGAGGCATGTACGCCCAAGTGGAAATAATCACTTGAATAATCTAAAATGTATGTTTACAATGCAGAAGTCTGGCTGGAAAAAATGGGGAACTAACTAATAGCTTAAAGGAAATGTAATGAGTAATTGGTATAAGCAGAAACATGGCTAAATGAGTCACACGACTGGACAGTACTATTGCAGGATACTCCTTAATTTAGACATGACAGAGTTAATAAGCAAAGAGAGGAGTTGTAGGTATGTTAAACAGGAATTTAAGCCAAGATGGGACCTAAACGATATGGCAGAAACAATATGGGTAGAGCTGTGTAACGGAAGCAAGAAGTGGGTAATTAATTGTTGGGGTATGTTATTCAGCCGCCACATGCCGGGGTGGATGTGGAATGACTCTTCCATATGTATTGGCGAAGGCTGCTGGTTTGGGCAATATTTGGTTATGGGGGGATTTTAACTACCGCGGACATAGATTGGAGTAAGGAACTGCCAGCAACCTCAAAAGGTATAAGTTCTTAAATTTTACTATATGGAGCTTTTCTTTCAACACGGTAGAATTTTCCCTACTAGACCAGAATGCGTTGTTTGATATAGTGATATCTAATACCATTGAGCCATTTTGGAGATGAAGGTAATAGGATCTTAGGGAAAGTGACCATGATATCGTGCCATTTAATATTAGGTTCTTGCAAACAACTAAAGTGCACTGGGGTTAGACAAAAACTTTAACTTTTAGGAAAACTAATTAATTCTGGTGCTGTTAAAGGAATCACTCCTGCTCATCGACTGGGGGGAATGGTTTATAGGTAAAGATATAGAACAGAGTTGGACACTTTTAAAGGGGATTTAAACTATTACATTTCTAAATTTTACCTTTAGGGAACAAGTGTAAAAAAATTAGGTCCTCTCCTGGCTGCATGGCTTTAGCTCAGGTAAAAAGGGAACTGGAAAAAGAAAACGGCTTTTAAAATTCAAAATCAGAGGGAACAGAACAGACTTTCAGGGAGTATAACAAGAACTGTAATCCAGAGGAAGACAAGCATTAAACTCGCTAAATAGAAAAATGAAATACGGATTTTGCCCAACAAAGCAAGTCCAACCCCAAAATGTTTTTTTAAGTAATATAAATGTAAAAGATGAGGACGGAGCATGTGGGACCATTAAACATGGGCTCGAGATTGGTTGTAGAGGAATGCCAAAAATGCTACTCTGCTAAACCATTTTTTTTACAAAAAACATCGGTTTTTTCCCATCATTCACTGAATGAAATCCTCATCCTAACAGCCGGTAAATTGTATATGCCGGGGAGAAAGAGAGTATTCACATATACAGATATGGTACGGAAACAATTAGAGAAAGTTAATATCAATCAAGCCCCATGACCGGATTGAATAACCCACCCTCGGATTTTAAGAGCTTAGTTCAGTTCTATCTAGACGCCCTTTTTTTCTTATCTTTCAATTCCTTGGTCTGTGGATGTGCCGCTGGATTTGAAAAAAGCCATGTAATACCAATATTCAAAAAGGTAGTCTTCGCCAACCTGGTAACTATAGACCGTAAGCCTAACATCAGTGGTAGGAAGGTGATGGAACTTTGTTACGGATCAGATCCTTGACGTTGATACTTGCCACATGGCAACTAATGTATAACCTTAGGACTGTTGGCCTTGAAGAAACATTTGTTCAATGGATAAGCTTGGTTATTGGTCACAAGCCGAGAGTGGTGGTAAATGGAGCTACATCTATTGTTGGGCTAAATTCTAAGCGGAGATCCCTCAGGGTCTATCCTTGGCCGATTCTGTTTAATCTATTTATAAATGACATTAGAAGGGTCATTGAGAGGGTCCTGTGTTTGCTGATGACACTAAACTATGCAGACTTTGGAAACTATTCCAATGATGGTGGCAAGTGCTGCAAGGGCATACCTAAATAGATTATCAATGGCAGCCGAATGGCAGATGGGATTCAAATGTTGATACTGTAAGTGATGCATTGGGGGGGGGGGGGGGGGGGTTTAACATCTCTGTCCAGCTACACCATCAAATAACTCTGTGGTTAAGGCATCTGTTAAGGAAAAAGATTTGGGGTTCTGGTAAAACATACTTAGCTGTAGCCAACATTCCAGTAGCAACATCTAGAGCTAGCACGATATTGTTCTTGTATAAAAGAGGGGAATAGCTTCAAGAGAGGGCTAAAATACCACCCAACATATTACTTGGAAGCCCCACCCTCACTCCCTTTCCAGTTAATCTCTAAACTGCCCCTCCTCCTTCCACCCGCCCAGTCTCAGGGTGTAAAAATCTAACAACCCTTCAGCTCACATTCCTTTTGTAACCCCTACCTTCACTGACCTTATCCTTCAACACCCATGCCAATAACTCACTAACAATCAATGAGATATTAGATTAGGGTTTATATAAAAACTTCCCATCATACCTAAATGAACACTAACTTACCGTACAAATAAATGATCCCTGGTGTGAGAGTTATTGTTCGAAAGTTTTCAGCAATATTACTTTCCTCTTGAACTCTTTCTGTTTTAAGCCATGTGCCCACTTGTAGCCATGTGACCATCCTCTGCCTCATTAATAGTCTCCCTTTCTCCACTGTTACTTTATTTTAATTCTGTGCCAGGGAATTTGGTGCCCTTGAGAACCCAATTTTGCCACTGTTATAGTTTTAGGTGAGGGGTAAATGTGTTTGTATCACTTCCCACCTCACCTGTTCCATTTCAACTGTGCTCTGAAAAAATCAACTTCCCAGATAAGTTTTTCCAGGAAAGTGGGTTTTTCATTTCATTGGCAAAGATCAATATTTTTAGTGATTAATAACTGACAACCCCAGTATTAATCTCTGCTCTCATTTTTTTTTTCTGGTCCTTTGCAACTAACAATGGGAGATTTAGGAAAAAAAAAACTATGTTTTTGTGACGACGTCTAGATTGCTATTCCTTGGAACCCAATTGCAGTTTACTACTGCACTAGACACCAGAGTGAAAGGGGGGAAGACCTAATGTGCCCTCTGATCGCTTATGAGTATAGCCGCCAATTTTTTAAGGGGAAAAGCCAGAATACAAGAGCTTACCGACCTGTCCAGATAGACAACACCCAAAACAGGTACGTAGCTCTCACCTTGACCAGGCCCTTGCAGTCAGAAAATAATCGTGATTTTAACCCCCTATAATCAGCACAATAACAATTGCAATGTTTTTGGTTAGTGCTACTTCGTGCTAGAAAAAATTAGATTTGGCTGCTTTTGTTTAGAAAATATTAGCATTATATTTTTGTTGATGATTACCCCATCCGTGCCCCCTTCAACAGTATATGGAGATTTAACTAGGCTGCTCTGTTAGCTCTTGGGTTATTGCTGCACCAATTATTGTTTTATCTTTAATTGTTTTTGAAAATATTTTTTTTTTTATAAAGGTCAAAAGGTCATCCAGCCCCCTACAATAAGTATGTATACGAAATTAGTATGTTTTGTTAGTTTCTCTGGCATTTGTGCTGTTTTGTGCTGTTTTTAAAATTTTTTTTACTCTTTAGTCATTTTTTAAGAAATGAACGTCTTTAGGATGTTCAAAAGGTCAATAAGCCCCCTAAAACAGATTACGTCATGACACAGGTTATTTTGGTTAGTGTTATGTTTAGTATGCTGTTTTTGTGCTTGCAAAATTTAATTTGAAAGATAATAAGCAGAGCAGAGTTTTAAAAAGTTGTTACCATTGGCCATGGTGGCTCAGGGCTAGCACTGATGCCTTGCAGCGCTGAAGTCCTAAGTTCACAATCCAACCCCTTGGGACATAGGTTTATATGGCAAACAATCAGGCACGATTTAATAAAAGTTCCCTCAGGGAATCAATAAAAGTACTTATCGTTTTTTAAATGGTTGCTATAATTTTGCCCCAACCAAGCGGATCTCTTATTAACTTTGAATGCTAAACAATCTATTGGTGGGGCAACAATTAGACCATTTTAACAATCAGACCTTTTATTCAATAACCCTGCTTATCATTTAAAATGGTGCTAATTTTGCCACAACCAATCAATGTTTATTTTTCAATGGTAAATAAGATCTATTGGTTGGGGCAAATCTCACCATTTTAAATGATCGAACTTTTAATTGAAATAACCCTGATAGTGCTTAGATTTTAAGTCTTTGGGACCGGCCTGATGTTGGATGTATACATGGAATTGTAAAGTGCAGGGGGCCTGAAAAAGGGTTTGTCTATAACTGTACTGCTTACTTTATATATACTATGCTGCTTTTGTCTATAACTGTACTGCTTACTTTATATATACTATGCTGCATTTGTCTATAACTGTACTGCTTACTTTATATATACTATGCGGCCTTTTTGGTCTATCACTGTACTGCTTACTTTATATATACTATGCTGCATTTGTCTATAACTGTACTGCTTACTTTATATATACTATGCTGCTTTTGTCTATAACTGTACTGCTTACTTTATATATACTATGCTGCTTTTGTCTATAACTGTACTGCTTACTTTATATATAATATGCTGCATTTGTCTATAACTGTACTGCTTACTTTATATATAATATGCTGCATTTGTCTATAACTGTACTGCTTACTTTATATATAATATGCTGCTTTTGTCTATCACTGTACTGCTTACTTTATATATACTATGCTGCTTTTGTCTATAACTGTACTGCTTACTTTATATATACTATGCTGCTTTTGTCTATCACTGTACTGCTTACTTTATATATACTATGCTGCTTTTGTCTATCACTGTACTGCTTACTTTATATATAATATGCTGCATTTGTCTTATACTCTGTACTGCTTACTTATATACTATCTGCTGTTTTGTCTATCACTGTACTGCTTACTTTATATACTATGCTGCTTTTGTCTATCACTGTACTGCTTACTTTATATATATATCTGCATTTGTCTTAACTTACTGCTACTTATATATACTATGCTGCTTTTGTCTATCATGTACTGCTTACTTTATATATATATGCTGCATTTGTCTATAACTGAACTGCTTACTTTATATATCTATGCGGCTTTTGTCTATACTGTACTGCTTACTTTATAATAACTATGCTGCTTTTGTCTATAACTGTACTGCTTACTTTATATATATCTATGCTGCTTTTGTCTATAACTGTACTGCTTACTTTATATATATATGCTGCATTTGTCTATAACTGTACTGCTTACTTTATTATACTATGCGCTGCTTTTGTCTATCACACTGTACTGTGCTTTCTTATATATACTATGCTGCTTTTTGTCTAAACTGTACTGCTTACTTTTATATAATTGCTGCTTTTTGTCTATAACTGTACTGCTACTTATATTAATATGCTGATTTGTCTATACTGTCCTGCTTACTTTATATATAATATGCTGCTTTGTCTATAACTGTACTGCTTACTTTATATATACTATGCTCTTTGTCTATCATGTAACTGCTTACTTTAATATACTATGCTGCTTTTGTCTAATCACTGTACTGCTACTTTATATATACTATGCTGCTTTTGTCTATCACTGTACTGCTTACTTTATATTAATATGCTGCATTTTGTCTATAACTGTACTGCTTACTTTATATATAATTGCTGCATTGTCTAATACTGTACTGCTTACTTTATATATACTATGCTGCTTTGTCTATCGCTGTACTGCTTACTTTATATATACTATGCTGCTTTTGTCTATAACTGTACTGCTTACTTTATATATAATATGCTGCATTTGTCTATAACTGTACTGCTTACTTTATATATATAATTGCTGCATTTGTCTAAAACTGTACTGCTTACTTTATATATAATCTGCTGCATTTGTCTATAACTGTACTGCTTACTTTATTATACTTATGCTGCTTTTGTCTATACTGTACTGCTTACTTTATATATACTATGCTGCTTTTGTCTATAACTGTACTGCTTACTTTATATATACTATGTGCTTTTGTCTATCACTGTACTGCTTTTTATATATACTATGCTGCTTTTGTCTATCACTGTACTGCTTACTTTATATAATATGCTTGCATTTGTCTATAACTGTACTGCTTACTTTATATATACTATGCTGTTTTGTCTACACTGTACTGCTTACTTTATATATACTATGCTGCTTTTGTCTATCACTGTACTGCTTACTTTTATATAATATGCTGGCATTTGTCTATAACTGTATGCTTACTTTATATATACTATGCTGCTTTTGTCTATCACTGTACTGCTTACTTATATATAATATGCTGCATTGTCTATAACTGTACTGCTTACTTTATATATACTATGCTGCTTTGTCTATCACTGTACTGCTTACTTTATATTACTATGCTGCTTTTGTCTATAACTGTACTGCTTACTGTTATTATTATACTATGCTGCTTTTGTCTACTAACTGTACTGCTTACTTTATAATTATATGCTCATTTGTCTATAACTGTACTGCTTACTTTATATATACTATGCTGCTTTTGTCTATACTGTACTGTTACTTATATATACTATGCTGCTTTTGTCTAAACTGTTACTGCTTACTTTATATATAATATGCTGCTTTTGTCTATAACTGTACTGCTTACTTTATATATAATATGCTGCATTTGTCTATAACTGTCCTGCTTACTTTATATATAATATGCTGCATTTTGTCTATAACTGTACTGCTTACTTTATATAATACTATGCTGTTTGTCTATAACTGTACTGCTTACTTTATATATACTATGCTGCTTTTGTCTATCACTGTAATGCTTACTTTATATATACTATGCTGCTTTTGTCTATCACTGTACTGCTTACTTTTAATTAATATGCTGCATGTTTTAACTGTTACTGCTACTTTATATATAATATGCTGCATTTGTCTATAACTGTACTGCTTACTTATATATACTATGCTGTTTTGTCTATCTGTACTGCTTACTTTATATATACTATGCTGCTTTTGTCTATAACTGTAACTGCTTACTTTATATATAATATGCTGCTTTTGTCTATAACGTACTGCTACTTATTATTATATATGCTGCATTTGTCTTAACTGTACTGCTTACTTTATATATAATATGCTGCATTTGTCTATAACTGTACTGCTTACTTTATATATACTATGCTGCTTTTGTCTATAACTGTACTGCTTACTTTTATATTATGCTGCTCTTTGTCTATCGCTGTACTGCTTACTTTATATATACTATGCTGCTTTTGTCTATAACTGTACTGCTTACTTTATATATAATATGCTGCATTTGTCTATAACTGTCCTGCTTACTTTATATATAATATGCTGCATTTGTCTATAACTGTACTGCTTACTTTATATATACTATGCTGCTTTTGTCTATCACTGTACTGCTTACTTTATATATA
>JAACNH010000117.1:185239-422114 GCA_019447015.1 Hymenochirus boettgeri
CCCCCCCCCCCCCCCCACTCCCTATATATACTATGCTGCTGTGTCTATCAACTGTACTGCTTACTACTTATATACTACATACTGATATTGCTCATAACTGTACTGCTTACTTCCCCCCTCCCCCATATATACTATGCTGCTTTTGTATATACTGTACTGCTTACTTTAATATACATATGCTGCTTTGTCATAATGTACTGCTTACTTATATATACTACTGCTGCTTTTGTCTATAACTGTACTGCTACTTTATATATAACTAGCTGCTTTGTCTATAACTGTACTGCTTACTTTATATATATATGCTGCTTTGTCACTAACTGTACTGCTTACTTTATATATACTATGTGCTTTGTCTATCAACTGTATCTGCTTACTTTATATATACTATGCTGCTTTTGTCTATACTGTACTGCTTACTCTTATATATACTATGCTGCTTTGTCTATACTGTACTGCTTACTTTATATATAAATGCTGCTGCTGTATAACGTACTGCTTACTTATATATAATCTGCTGCATTTGTCTATAACTGTAGACTTACTTTATATATACTATGCTGCTTTTGTCTATCACTGTACTGCTTACTTTTATATATACAACATGCTGCTTTGCTATACTGTACTTACTTTATATAATATGTGTTGCTTGTCTATAACTGTAATGCTACTAATATTAATATGCTGCATTTGTCTATAACTGTACTGCTTACTTATATATATAATATGCTGCATTTGTCTATAACTGTACTGCTTACTTTATATAACGCAGTGCTTTGTCTATACTGTACTGCTTACTTATAATACTATGCTGCCTTTTGTCTATAAGTTACTGCTTACTTTATATATACTATGCTGCTTTTGTCTATAACTGTACTGCTATTTATATTAATATGCTGCTTGTGCTATAACTCACGTACTGCTTACTTTATATATACTATGCTGCTTTTGTCTATCACTGTACTGCTTACTTTATATATACTATGCTGCTTTTGTCTATAACTGTACTGCTTACTTTATATATACTATGCTGCTTTTGTCTATAACTGTACTGCTTACTTTATATATAATATGCTGCTTTTGTCTATAACTGTACTGCTTACTTTATATATAATATGCTGCATTTGTCTATAACTGTACTGCTTACTTTATATATACTATGCTGCTTTTGTCTATAACTGTACTGCTTACTTTATATATACATTGCTGCTTTTGTCTACTAATGTAGCGCTTCACTTTATATATAATATGCTGCTTTTGTCTATAACTGTACTGCTTACTTTATATATACTATGCTGCTTTTGTCTATCACTGTACTGCTTACTTTATATATAGTGTGCAACGTTTGTCTTAAACTGTACTGTTACAACCTTCCTCATTATTTGTGGATAACACGGTTTAATTTAACTCTGTTTGAAAATGGCTTTGTTTTCCTTAAGATTATAAGAAGAACTTGAATCTTATGTCTTCATTCAAGCCCATGGGATGTACCGTGTTGAGGTGGTGTATCCACAATATATCTTCATGTTGTGGTCAGGTACAGAGATTGAATTGGATACATTCACCCAAGAGATTAACACTTGGCATAAACATCTCAAATCTACTGTACATACTGACAAACAGAAGTTATCATTCTTGGATGTAATGGTGAGTAAAGAAGGATCTAACCTCAGAACTGACCTTTATATGAAACCAACAGATAGAAACAACATGCTGTTAGCAACAAGTTTCTACCCAAAGCATCTGATTAAGGGTATAGCACAGGGACAGTCCATGAGGGTTAGACGAAATGTGACAGATGATGGAACCTGTAAAAAAAGAACTAAGGAGATGACAGAAAAATTTGTACAGAGAGGTTATTCTCCATAGATAATGAAAGAGGCAGCAGACAAAGCACTCAGTACACCAAGACACACACTTCTAAAGAACAAACAGAAAGCACCACCTGCTAATCAAATACCATGTCATGACATATAGTACACAATGGTATCAAATTAAGAATATAATTAAAAAATACTGGCCTATATTAACCAAGGATGAACAATATGGCACAAGGAGTACCCATTGTTCTCCTATAAAAGAAGTAACAACATAGGAGAGGAAATAACTCACTCAGATCTAAAAACCACAACAGACACACAAAGCTATTTAGCTCATACGAAAAAAGGGACGTTTCCTCAATTGTCAGGTCTGTACAGCAATCATAAAAGGAGATTCCCTAGCACACCCTTCTAAAGGTATCCATGTGGGGGGCGCTCGTGAGCAGCTCAAAGATGGCCGCAAGGTGAAAGAGCTCCTCACCTCGGATCTGGGAAATCAAGCGAATAGCCCGATAAAAACTAAGCCCTAGCTAGAATAAAAACCTTGGGAACATCAGCTAAAAACAACCCGAGGATGCCAAACAGACACAACAAGGGAGGAAGCGCGATTAAGGCGCTACAAGCCTTCCAGCATAAAACGCGCGAAACTGGAAGCCACGAGGCCAAATCGGGCCTGGACGGATCAGACACGGAGGAGCTAAAACACTCAGACATAACGGCAAACACTTTGTCACAGATACGAACAGTGATAAAGGAAGAGCTACAGAATGCCCTCGCACCGCTCAGGTCAGACATCCAGGAAATTGGACAAAGGCTTATGGACATAGAAAATAAATATGATGAGATGGCAGATGCTGTACAGGCCACTCAAACAAATATGGACATTATACAATCTACAACCAACAAACTACTATTGCAAATAGAGGACCTGGAAAATAGATCCCGAAGATGTAACGTGCGAATAAGGGGGATACCGGAATCACAAGCCGACGCCCACAAGGTAACACTTCAGGACGCTCCTACCGGAGGAACTGGAGGAGCGCCTGGAGTGTGACAGGACTCACAGGGCCTTGGCCAGACCACCGGTAGACACCATACCAAGAGATATTGTGGTGAAATTACACTACTATACTACAAAAGATAAATTGCTACAAGAATCCAGGAAAAAAACTCCCTAGAATATAATGGGACCAAGTACCAAATCTTTGCCGATATCGCACCACAGACGCTAAACAAAAGGAGAATGCTCCGACCAATCACAAAAATACTACAAGATCTGAATATAAGCTACAGATGGGGGTTCCCCTTTAAACTTCAGTTTGCAATCAACAACAGAACCTACACAGCGGAAACACTCCAAGAAAGAAACCACCTATTACAAAAACTAGGATTGTCACAAACCCTCCGGGCCGAGACGCCCAACCACCTATTACAAAAACTAGAATTGTCATGAACCCTCCGGGCCGAGACGCCCAACCACCTATTACGAAATGGGCGCCAGACACACCACGTCCCTCTACACAGACAGAAGACACCTGAGAAGCGATAAGCCCCTCACAACAACGGATAAGTACTACTAACACACTCTAAACAAACTCAAATCAAAAATAGAAAATAACTATATCTTACTGAAGCCAATACAATGGCAAAAAAAGAACAACCAGGACCAGACAAAACCAGACAGTCTGACAAGTTAAAAGGCTAAAAAGAGGACATAACTATAGCCCAAACTATATACCTGACAAAACAAAGGGCGTAAATTCCCTAGCAAAAAGAACAAGTCCTTAAAAAACCCCACAAGGGTATTACCGACCCAGAAAGTTTCTTCCACTTCTGAAATAAGGAAAAGTTTAAATGTTCTAAAAGGTTTAAAATGTTTGAAATGTTTGATATTACTATTGCCAATAAGCTGAAATGTATACTACAATAGAAAAATATACTAACTAACCAAAACAAGCAGATCATGAACAACCCAAAGGTGAAATATATCATAGCTTACAATTAATCAGCTAAAATTGATCCACAAAGTTGTGCCCCTAATCTGGCATCTCTAGACCCTCCACCCTGATCCCACAGATCACACCATTCCCACCTCTTATCTATATTTACTGCTCTTTTGGGTAAAAACAATGTACAAGATGTTAGAATGACAAAATTTAAATAACAAAGGCTAAAACACAACTAAACATTTATAACAACTAGAGAAGTAACAGCAAAAAGGTAATACAAATGTTATAAAGTAATACAATCAGTACCTGAATAATATAGAAACTGAACCAATACCCACTAATTACCAATCGCAACAAACCAATAAGATAATTCAGGATGTATTATTATGCTTCCCCTCTGTCATTCCATGCTATCCCTATAAGATAAACATCAAACGAAAGTTTAGCAAAATTATAACCATATGTTCTCCCAAAAGGTTAACCTATATAAGATATAAATTACAACCCTAGTATCCGGGGCAAAGGTATGACCCCCCAACTACAGGCCTCCTCTGTCCCGCATGGAAATGCGGGAGAGACGAAGCACATCAAATCCGAGTTCAAATATTAATCTTGTTTATTAGGATAATTTCTTGTTTATTAAGTTTATAATTATATTTATGTTTTTTATTTATGTTTTTGTTAAGATACAGACATGTTCTCGCTCAGAGCCGGAGGAAAAGCCTCCCGCGCAGCCACCAGACAACCCAGACAACAACCCACCGGAGAAAAACTTCCAGAACAAACAAGCAAATAGTAAGCATACTCAACCAAAAACCCAATGAACAAACATCACTTAGATGCATATCACACAATGTCAGAGGGTTCAACACAAAAAAAGAACTACAGCATTCAAACAATACAACAGATATAAACCACATATCATCTTTGTACAAGAAACACACTTTTCACACAAATCCGCACCACAATATATACATATACAATACACACAGCATATCTCAGCAGAAGGACCTACTAAAAAATGTGGAGTATCCATATTATTCCACAATTCACTAAATGTTAACATTATACAAATAGACCTAGATAAGGAAGGCAGATACCTATTAACCCACTGCACAATTGACAACAAACCATATACACTACTAAACATATATGCACCAAATACACATCAACATAAATTTATTATACCAATACTACAAAAGCTCGACAAATACCCACAAACCACGAACATAGTAGCAGGAGATTTTAACTTCCCGTTAGATCTGACATGGGACAGATCTAATACACATAAACTAAACTACAATAAATGAACCCTACGCAAAGTACACTCCACAATGAGAAACTAGCACTATCAGACAGCTGGATAGAAAAGAACCTAAATACAAGAGACTACTCATACTACTCTATACCACATGATTGCTACACAAGATTAGACCACATCCCATGTTCCACAACAATTCTCCCAATAATCACAAAAGCCACAATGGAAACATGTGTCTGGTCAGACCACAAAATTATACAAATTAAAATAAATACGGGACAACAACCACTTAAAAAAATACAATGGAGACTAAATGAATCTCTGCTATCAAATCCCTCTATAAAAGAACAAATCCAAAAACAGATTATAAACTACTTCGATATAAACAACAACAGTGAAGTTTCTCATCTGATACTCTGGGCTGCACACAAAGCAGTTATACGAGGATCACTCATACAAATAGCATCAAACCATAAAAAACAAACCATAAAAACACAGACACAGTTAGAAAAACAAATCCACACACTAGAGACCAAACATTTAGAAACAGGAAGCAAACAGATACTAGAACAACTGAGAACTGCTAGACAACAATTACAAGCAATAATGACAAAAACAGTCGAAAAAGCACTAATGTGGCAAAAACAATATTATTACCAAAAATGGAACAAGCAAGACAAACCTCTAGCAAACCCCCTAAAACCAAGATCGGGAATACCCAAAATCAAAAAAATACGCACACCTCAAGGAACCTTTACAACAGACCCAGACTCTATCTACCAAACATTCCACTCATATTACACTAAATTATACACAAACCCACATAAGATAAAAACATTCTATCCTTCATACAAACGAACAAACCCAAAAACCCACTAACCCCACAGATGATAACAAAAATAGCACAGAACATTACACCATTGGAAACCACACAAGCAATAAAACAACTTAAGGCACACAAGGCACCAGGACCAGTTGGATTCTCAGGAATATACTATAAAAAATTCAAAACCCAACTAACACCCCACTTAACAAACATGTTCAACTGCTTCCTGAAAGGAGAACATATGCCGCCAGAAATGAATACAGCACACATTACACTGTTACCAAAACCAGGCAAACCAACCACAGAACCACAAAATTACAGACCCATATCCCTCATCAACCAGGACATCAAAATACTAACCAAAATATTAGCAACAAGACTGAACCCATACATGCCACATTTAATACATAACGATCAAGTAGGCTTTATCCAGGGAAGACAGACAATACTAGGAGAATATATAATATAATAGCCTATTTAAATAAAAAAAAACACACAAAGCTGTATAATAACGTTAGACATAGAAAAAGCTTTCGACAGTCTAAACTGGCAATATATGAAAGAAACGTTACTGGCATTCCAATTATATAATAGTAGTAGTAGACTTCTATAATAGAAGTCTACTACAATAACCCAAAGGCCATACTGAAACTACCAACCACAGACTCCAAATTAATAAATATAGAAAGGGGTACCAGGCAAGGATGCCCCCTATCACCATTATTATTTGTTCTAGCAATGGAAATAATAGCCCAAGCCATACGCACCAACAACACCATACAAGGTATCACAATCGCAGATAAAGAATATAAAATCAGTATGTTTGCCGACGACATAGCACTAACCCTCACATCTCCATTTATAGCACTTCCAAACCTATTCAATCTCATGCAAAAAATCTCAACAACCACTGGACTCAAAATTAATCAAGATAAAACAGAAATTCTGGGAATTAATTTAACAACACATCAAAAAAAACTAATAACACTCAATTTCAATCTGAAATGGAAAGATGAGGGACTAAAATACCTAGGAGTCCAAATAACACCCACATACGAAACAATATACCAACACAACATCACACCTATACTAACTAAAATAAAATCAGACCTAATAAAATGGAACAAATTACAAATATCATGGATAGAAAGAATCAATACCCTCAGAATGAATATCCTACCCCGTTTGCTCTACTTATTCAGATGTCTACCAATAAAGATTACAAAAGCATGGCTACAACCCATACAAAATCAAATTATAAAATTCATCTGGCAGAACAAACAACCTAGAATAGCCAAAAATATCTTATACAAACCAAAATCACAAGGAGGTATGGGGATCCCAAACCTATACAAATATTATTTAGCTGCTTAACTAACTCAGCTAGTCACATGGCATAAAACAACAAATAAACCAAGATGGCTGGAATTGGAATCAGACTTAGCAAATCCCCTAACACTAGACTCAATAGCATGGATACCTCATACTCCTCAAACACATCCACAATCAGCCCATGTACACAAACCACATTAACATTATGGCATAGAACCAAAAACAAATACAACTGGATCTCAAAACCCTCACTAATGCCCACTATCACACAAGACCCAGCCTTTATAACAGCATACCATGATAAAGGATATATATGGTGGACAGACACAGGCATCTACAAACTGATACATTTTCATAACAACGGCATAGGAATAGACATCAACCAACTAAAGAGCAAATTTGCAATACCACCTAGACACATACATAGACAAAATAATGAAAACCAGAGGAAACAAACCTGCCCTCACAAATTTTGAGAACTTCTGCCTCAAACAAACACTCACTAGAAACACTTTATCACTAATCTACCTCTGGCAATATGAAAACAAACAGACAGATAACTACAATTTTCAGGCTGTGTGGGAGGCTGATCTGAAGGAAAGGATCTCCCCAGAACAATGGAGTGAAATATATAAAAAAATTGAATAAAGGAAGTTTAAATGTAGCATTGAGGGAAACATCCCTAAAAGTTATGTACAGAACATATAGAGTACCTGCATTACTGGCAAAAAATATTTCCAGCAATATCCCCAATGTGTTTTAGAAATTGTAACCAGATTGGAGACTTTTTTCATATATGGTGGAAATGTAGACGAATACAAAAAATATGGAAAGAGGTTTTCAAAATTATATCTAAAATATTTTACAGACAAATTGAGCCCTGTCCACTGGTGGCCCTACTGGGTCATAACATCCCGGAACTCAACAGACAAAGCAATAGACTAGTACAATATATTATATTAGCAACCAAAATACATATCGGAGCACAATGGAGAAAACAAACATTAGAACTAACAAAGATAATTATCAGAACCAACAATATAATGATAAATGAAAAATAATTTTCCATGTGCTCCAAGATACACTACAAACATTTACCAGGGTCTGGACACCTTGGACCACCAGTGAATACTCCATAAACCTACCTTTTTAACCAGATGAGGAGAGATTAAACAGTCAAAACAAAACTACGTATAAAATATATAAGTTAAGGTGTTATATGGAAATGTAAAAAAAAACAAAAAACAGAGAATAAGAACAAAGAAACAAAGCAGTACATGTCAATTTTATTTATTATTTTTTTATTTTAACTTTTTGTTTAAACATTGTATTAATGTACAAGTCATGAAAAATTTAGTTTAATTCTGAACTTTAATTGATTTATTAATGTTTATACAAAAGTCAATATTTGTGAATGTCAACAAATATGCATATAATATGAGACAAAACTTCAAAATCAATAAAAATGTATTGAACACTAAAATGTCCATGTGGCCTCGCGTATGTCGGAAAAACGAAAAGACCAGTAAAGATATGCATAGGTGAACATAAACGGAATATTTCCAAATGCAATCTGGAAAAAAATGAGGACGTCACTCCAGTTTCCAGACATTTTAAAAACAAAGGTCACAATGCAGCCCAGGTGAGATGGCTGGTGTTGGAGGTTGTGAAAAAGTCACCAAGAGGAGGAGACTTTGAGAAAAAACTCTTACAAAGAGAAATATGTTGGATACACCACCTCAACACGGTACATCCCATGGGCTTGAATGAAGACATAAGATTCAAGTGCTTCTTATAATCTTAAGGAAAACAAAGCCATTTTCAAACAGAGTTAAATTAAACCGTGTTATCAACAAATAATGAGGAAGGTTGTAACAGTACAGTTTAAGACAAACGTTGCACACTATATATAAAGTAAGCAGTACAGTTATAGACAAAAGCAGCATAGTATATATAAAGTAAGCTTGTACAATTCTATATAAAGTTCAAACACTTCCCTTTCATTTTGGGGTTTCCTTTATCCTAGATCTACAGATGTATCGATGTTTCACTATAAAAGAAACAAAAGGGAACAAGAATTGACACATAGTAAATGGAACAACCAGAACCTTATATGTATTAGAAAATATTGTTTTAAAAGTAGCACTTTATCACTTTCACCAGGCAAAAGAAATATTGAGGCACAGTTACTATAAAGTATATTATTCACAGATTATTCACTATTAAACTAATGAGATCTTCCAATCACAGCACGCTGTTTAGTCCCACCCCATAATGGGAGGGCAGTTATTTCACTATTTAAACCAGTACACTGTTTGTGTGGTTATGCACCTGAGGAAGGGGGAGACCCCGAAACGTTGTGCACATGCCTATGTCACAATAAAAATATAAAAATTAAAAATTTGTTCAGTGAGTGCGATCCTCGTTCTATATCTGGTGATTATACCTCCATAAGGTTTCTACTACAAACAGCCTGCTAAACCCTGGATAAATAAAAGCAATTTGCTTAAAATAATTAAAATAATTTGGCCAACTTATTGAACTAATTGCTTTTATTTATCCATGATCTCTCAGAGCAAATTTCACAAATTCTACAAAATCTGGGAGATATGGTACGTAGACAACAGGTCATTTACTTTAAAATCTAAGTAACTATGCTACTAGTAACATTACTAAAATTAATGCGTGCTCTCACCAAAAGTAATAATGTAAACATATTTTTTTTACCTCTCCGTTCTCTTATCTCTTCTCTTCTTTCTCCTTTTTTTCCCGTTCTCCCTGGAATGATCTCCAACCTGTCCACGGGGAACCACTATAAATCCCAAATTATGTAATTTTAAACTGTATTCTTGTTTTTACCATAATGACAAATTGTTAACCAATCCTGAAATTTAAAAGTGTTTACAAATATGTACAATTACATGCTGCTATATGTATAAAAATGATTTTAAAAGAAAACTCAATAAAAATTTATGTTAATAAAAAAAAAAAAGAATATGAGGGGACACAGGTCGTGACTCGTGATCAGATCCTTTATAAATTGTCAAAACCAATTTATCGAATTAAATGTAAATGTGATAAAACCTACATAGGACAGACAAAGAGGAAATTGGTTTTGAGAGCACAAGAACATATAAGAGCAATATTAGCACATTACGTAATGTAGATCCACGTAATAATCTAGTGAAACACTATAGAGATGTGTATCTGGGAGAACTACCGGATGTTAAAATCAGTGGAATAGAGAGGTTCTCTTTGGGGATTAGAGGAGGAAATCTTGTAAAGAAATTACTTCAAAGGGAGTCATATTGGATACATGGTTTAATCCGAAAAGTCCGAGAGGCCTTAATGATGAACTTTTGGCAGTTTCTTGTAGACAGGTCTCGGCGTCATTTCTGATGTTAATAAAGTTCCCCCTGGATGCCTTTCCTCTTATGAAGAGTTTCAATAAATGTATTGCCTACTTACCTGTTTGTGCTGTGTTTAGCCAAGAAATGGTGTAAAGGATCTGTTATTTCTTATTAATAAGTAAAAAGCCATGACATTCATTATAAGTAACATTTGTAGTAGAATGATGAACGTTACAAATTGATTTAAATGTGAATGACAAGGAGTGTGTGCACCTAGGAAGAAAACACACAAATAGGAGCGTACGAGCTAATTATCAGAATTGGCAAAATGCTGGACTGATCAAAAACTATATCGCTGATGTTATGTTTACCAATAAGTCTTTTCATAATGATTCGGATCCTTGACAACCAGGTCTACCTCAGAGTATCCATCGCAACTGAAGGAGGAGGTGTCTTTATCATCTAAAAGGACCTGGGGGAGGACATTTGCTTACTTCCTGACGAAGCCCCATCCAGTTTCTGGGAGAAATGCTCGTTGACTAAGGGACTAACTACGGGTGTTTGGAATGGAGGACTCCAATTAAAAACCTTGCCACAAGCTGAGGTATACTGTCAATGTCTGTGCTGGAAATGGAGGGAAACCAAGAAAGCATTACCACACTGTTTCATTCCTGTAAGGCATTTGATGGATCCTAACCAGGAGAGTTGCCGTTTCATGGAATAAAAGTTTGAGCGGTCATGTAAAACGGACCTCCGATGGTTCAGTGAGTATCCCGGGTTACAAACAGAAAGTGCAGGTGTAGGTTTATTGTGCTATAGTCTCCGGGACAAATAAGACTTGGGACACTGTTAAGCAGCTTAGAGCTGGTAAAAAGGAATCCAACACTGACTGTCTCAGCTGCTTGAGTATCCCGGTATTCAAACCTAATCAGTGTTCCTGATGTCCTCAGCATGCAAGGTAATTCAATATAGGAGCAATATACTGTACTTACCTCCCCGACACTCAGAATTCCCCGATCCCATCCACCTTCATAGCAAACCTGCTAGTGGGGGTTGGTGCATTCAGTATTCGGGACTGCAGTTGTTTGATTAAGTTTGGACCTTTGGTGGAGGTGGATATTTTTTCTAATTTTTAACATTTGCCAGAGTGTGGGGTGCAATATAGGGAGAGTTTTTATTCATGTTTAATAAAGTTGTAATATGTTTTATCATTGATTTATATGTTGATGAATCAAGGCCATTTGTTAATCAGCATGCAGGTAGATCATATCTGGGAAGACCTCCCTTACGGGCGGTAACGACACCCAGTTCAGTATTGTTCCATTTTAAATAGATGCTGATAAAGTCTCCTTGGGAGATCCCTTTCTCCAATATTTACCATTTTTGAAAGAGACAAGTACTGTAATTACATTAACTCTTTACAACTTGGGTCTTTTAATCTCTAGAACGGGGGACCCACAAAGTCAGGCCACTTCAATATGACACTGTCAGACTAAAACAACAAGCTCATATTGAGCAGAACGGTCTAACAGCAGAATCTATATCTTCCTTCCTTGATGTAAACTACCATTCCCAGTTTACTGAAAGTTATGCAAATGGGTGATAAATATATAATGTTCTCTACTCCAGAGGAATTGGAGACACACAAGGTTCCCTTCCAAATGGTCAACTTCAATCCAACATTTAATGACATTTCACACACCTCCTAAATTCCTAATGTGGCACTGGCTGCCAAAACAGGCCCAGAGAACCAATATTAATTCACAACTATACTCTACCTGGAGACCCTACTCCCCCGTTGGGAGGCCCAGACGATAAGAAGGCCTACCACAACCTCTGCGATCAGCTGTTTTTAAACCGTTTCGAGACTGATTCCTATCAAAAGGAATAGGCTGTTCAAATAACAGACCAGTTTCTTTTGCATGTGTCTCATTTGAGCTAGTTGGTGATCACGTCTCTGTGTGCACCCACCCATATGGCATACCGTTAGATTCAGGACATGTGGGAGATTGATATTTAGTGGGTTTTTGTAATTCTCAAGTGGGTTTAGGTAGGATTTCAAACTTTATTTCAAACATCTTATTTTACTTTACACAAAATCTCCTAAAAAAGATTACAGTGTCTGAAATTCTCCATGTATGTATAAAAGCACAACACCAGTATGTAGCTGAAGGTCTGTAGATTCCAAAAATATATAGTTTGTGGGGGTTATATCCAAGTTTTGTGGATGTTTCCTTTGAAAAAGGGTAGGCTGTTCAAATTACAGAGTACTAAGATTTTTTCTTGAGTAAGTTAGTGGCCATGTCTTTGTGTGCACCCACGCATGTGGCATACCTTTTTATTTAGGACATTTGGGAGATTGATATTTGGTAATGTTTTTTTTATTACTTGGGTTTTTGGCAGGATTTTTTCAGAAAATATACTAAAAGTGCCAAATTCTAGGAAGATCTGTGCCCACACCATTTATGATGAACGAAAGAATGGCACCATTGCTTAGCTCAAGGTGTGTTAATTCTGAAAATATGTCATTTTGGAGGTATTTTTGAGTTAGAGAGGTGTTTAGAGTGACAAGAATCTGGAAAGTTTATCTGTTGTATTCAATTAGATCAACGGACTTGAAGTTTAGTTCTTGAAGACGTTTCGCTAGTCATCCGACTGCTTTCCAGTTCAGAATGACTTGTACAAGAATCTGTGGACTTATGTATCCTGGAAAACCCATTAGCATATCACAGCCAGGGGTTAAGGGCGTGATTAGATAGTGGCTAAGAGGTGTTATAGGAACGCCCAGAGTAAGGTGTCAAAACAGCATTGTACATGGCAGACAGATGGTGTCGAACCCCCACCTCTATTTAGGCTTGGTTTCTTTATTTCACATAAAATGGCCCCTTAACACCTTTCTTGAACCAGTCACGTTCCTTTGCCAATAGTTAACATTACAATCTCAAAGGTATGTCCTTATCCTTAAGATGCAGGTAAACGGTTGAGTCCTGACCGAGGAATTGGTCTTCTGTGCGGGGCCATACGGTTGATGCAGTTGTTGTTTGGTCTCCCCCACATACAAATCAGAGCATTCTTCACTGCACTGCACTGCATATATGATGTGCTTTTCTTGTGTTCGGTTATGGGTCTTTCGGATGTACCAATTGCTGCCTCAGCGTGTTGCTCGGTTTAAAGCAGACAGGTGATACAGTGTTTTTAGAAAAAATCTTCTTAGTTTCTTGGAGACCCCGCTACATATGGGAGACCATGTTTTCTACTGTCTGCTTTCCCTTCACTGTTGGTATCGTGTTCTTTTCTTCCTTCTGCTTCTTTTGACAAAGGCCCAGTCTGGATATCCACAAGTTTTAAGGGCTCACTGAGATGTTTCATTTCTTTGGCTTCGCCTCGTGCTAGTGGGGATGTCTCAGCTCTGTGTTGCAGGGTTCTAATGACCCCCAGCTGTGATCTAAAGGGTGGTGGGAGTCAAACATCATATACTTATCTGTGTGTGTTGGTTTTCTGTAAACCTCTACATTCCAGTTTACCATTTCCCTGACTTCTACAAGCAGTCCAAGAAAGCCAGTTTGTTGTTTGTACTCTTCCTTGTAATTGATTGTTTTGGTCTACCGCATTAATGTGTTCGTGAAAGCTTGTACTTCCTTCTGGTAGATTTTAACCAGGTGTCATCCACATATCTGAACCAGTGGCTGGGTGCTATGCCTTAAAGGTATTAAGCGCCAGTTTTTCTACCTCCTCCATGTAAAGGTTGGCTACAATGGGTTGAAATGGAGATCCCATAGCACATCCATGTTTTGCTTATAGAACTTATCCCTGATTTGAAATAGGTGGTATTCAGGCACAAGTCCAGGTAAGGCACACACACCTGGGGTTGAGATCAGTTCTGCTGGTGAGAGTGCTGTGCTTGGCCTAGCCGTTTTCTCACCATGACAACAGCTCCTTGGTGGCTATACAGGTGGAGAGAGATTGTCACATCATAGGACACCATAGTTTTCTCTGCACCGCGTACTATATCTTCAATCTGTTGGTGAAATCCTGAGAGTTCTGGATGTGATGCTTAGAACTTCCACCAATGGTCCTAAGATGTTGGCTAGGTATTTGCCACCTTGTATGTTACAGAGTGATGCTGCTGACTATAGGTCTTAGTGGTGCCCCTTCTTGTTGATTCTTGGGAGTCCATATATGCATGGATGTTCCTCACCAGGGTAGAGGCGATGATACATTGGCTATTCAATGGCTTTATCTGTTGTAGTAAGTCTATGACGCTTTTCTTTGTACCGGCTGGTGGGATCCCTTGTTAAAGCCTCATATGTGTTGTTATGGCCAGGAGCATGGTACCTATCATGGTTAGTCTGAGGTGTTGAGTACCACTGTGCATCTTCCTTTACTGCCGGTAGAATGGTGATACTGGAATCTTTCTTGAAGGATGTTAAGGCTCTTCTTTTCCTGTGTGGTCAGGTTAGATGAAGGAGTTTTAGCATGGCTAAGGCTGCAGATACTTCTTAAGGCGAAGTTGTCTGCCTCACTCTGTGGTACCTTATTATGTGGATTGAGGCTTCAGTAGGCTGTATAATATCCACCACAGGGATGGCTTTAGGAGTTATGGCAAAAATTCAAGCCCTTAGCAAGGACTTCCATTTCTGGCTGGGTCAGGGTCCTGTTAGACAAGTTTCTCACCCATTCCTCCTTGTTTGATGAAGGGACACATCCCTCTTTTGTATCCAAGGTAGTTGTCTCCCTGGGTGTGTTCGGGATGACAGATAGAGAACTTGTTCTGTTGCCTTTGTTTTGCCCTTACAGTGCTGAGAAAGCTGTGCTTGTTTGGTGAACTCCATCACTCTTTCCCAGATGGCCAAGGTAGCTGTGAGGCCAGGTTCTGTTCTAGTTGACTAATGTTGTGCATTAAAGCATCGACTGTAAAATGTGTCTGTCGTATCCGTTCATTTAGGAGCTGTGTTTGAGCTTTTGAGTATCTGTTTGGCTCTGATGCTTAACCGTGGAGTCCAGTTATACTGCATGGTACTACCTTTGTTGTCTGCATCGGAGGTTAAATCGCAGGTGGTTTTGTAGTCTGCCAATTCCTTGCTGTCTTTTCATATTGCCGTACAAGTTTAAGGGTTTCCCCCAAAATGATTTGAAATATGCTTGTGAAGGTTCTCATTCATCCAGGTCATGGTATAATCTGTTGTATTCAATTAGATCAAATGGACTTGAAGTTTAGTTCTTGAAGACATTTCGCTAGTCATCCGACTGGCTTTCTCAATTCAGAATGACTTGTACAAGATCTGTGGCAATTAGTACCCTGGAAAATCCCAATTAGCATATCACCAGGTGGTAAGGGTGTGATTAGATAGTGGCTAAGAGGTGCTATAGGAAAGCCCAGAGTAAGGTGTCAAAACAGCATGTACATGGCAGAAAGATGGCAGGACTGTACAAGTCATTCTGAATTGAGAAAGCCGTCGGATGACTAGCGAAACGTCTTCAAGAAATAAACTTCAAGTCCAGTTGATCTAATTGAATACAACAGATATACCATGAACTGGATGAATGAGAAGAACTTCACAAATCTGCGAAAGTTGCTTTTATTGGGCCCCTGCGCATTGGCTTGATTTGTAACTAGTGGCTTCCATGTCTGTATGTAACCATGCATATGGTATACAATTTGATTTAGGGCATTTGGGAGATTGATATTTTTTTTTTTTATTTACATTACTTGGGGTGTTGGCATGATTTTTGTCTTTGAAATTTATTTTTGTACATTTTCCCAGAAAATCTGGTCAAGGTCGGAATTTTATGCAGAACTGCGCCCACGCCACTGGTTGTATTCATAAAAGAATGGCACCGTTGTGTAGCAGAAGGTGTGTAGATTCCAGGAATACATAGTTTTGGGGGGTATTTCTAATATAAAGGATGTTTAATCTGACAAATCTGAAAAGTTTCTGTAATTGGGCCACTGTGCATTGGCTCACTTTGTTGCTAGTCAATTCCACATTACTTGGGGTGTTGGCATGGTTCTTACCTTTGAAAGTTTTTTTGTTCATTTTTCAGAAAATCTGTGTGAATTTATACGAAGAACTGCGCCCACACCAATGATGTTATGAATGAACGAATGATAGCATTATATAACTGAAGGTCAGTAGATTTCCATTCTTTGCAACACCTTCCCTTTTCAACAATTAGCTGCCTTATTGGTTCCCTCTGTGCTATGCCTCCATGCACCGGAAATTGTAAAATGACAAAGTGATGATGAGGTACCAAGTAAGGACTTCATGCAACTCAGATACATGAAATTGCTTGTTTATTCATCAGGTGAGTAGATTCCAGGAATATATCGTTTGTGGGGGTATTTCTGAGTTAGAGGTGTTTTGTGGGAAAAACTGCAAACTGTCCAAATTCAGAGTTGGCTGAATATTTTCGCTGTTTCGGAGCCATTGTGCATTGTCTCACTTTGTGGCTTTTCGCTTCCACGTCTGATGTGTAAACCATGCATATGGCATACTGTTTGATTTAGGACATTTGGAAGATTGATATTTAGTAACTTTTTTCAGATTCTATAGGGTTTTGGCATGATTTCTAAATTTTGAATGTTGTTTTATGTTCATTTTTGCAGAAAATCTGTGAAAAGTGTGAACTTCTGTGAATAAGTGCACTCACACCATTGATGGTATGAATGAACAAACTACAGTGTTACGTATCTGAAGGTGTGTAGATTCCAGGAACAAAAACTGCAGATTGTTCAAATACAGAGCTAGCTAAATTTTTTTGCTGTTACTGCCATTTGACATTGGTCCCTTTTGGGTTAGTTTGCAGCCATGTATCTGGGTACACCCATGAATGTGGCATACCGTTTTATTCGGGAGGGATTAGGCTTTCATATTTGACATGTTTTTGAACTTTTCTCTACAGTTTTAAGTTGAAATTTGCATTTAATTTTGTCTCTGATTTTACAGATAAGGAAAAAAGAAAATGTGAGAAAATAACTTACAACTGCTGCACTCGAGAATCTGCATTTTGATCAAAACTTACCTCACTCATTAAATCTTGCGGGTATGTTGTTTCTAAAAATATCTCACTTGTGAGGCTATTTTAGTTAATTTGGTAGATATTTTGTGTCAACCATCAGAAGTGGCTACACATTTCAATTTGGTGTAATATTCTTGTAGTGCAGTTTTAGTTTGGGGGGTCTCCGGTACAGAAAAAGTGGGGTACCTACATATATTTGGTTTTGTTATACCTGGGAGAATCAGAGCTTTTAGAAACAATAAGATTTATATAAGTAACCTCAAGATAACTATAAAAAAAAGGGAAAAAATCAAGGAAAATTTGCAAATTTTGTATTTTTTATCTATAAATCCAGTAAAAGCACCAGAAAAGTTAAAAAATTCTATTACCATGTTAAAGTACACGTTGTGCCAATAAAACATGTATAATACTCTCTATTTTCTGCAAGGTTTTCTACTGTAAACTTTGACTGAACCAAATGTGTCTAAAATCCTGAAAAATCTTCTGCCATGTAACACACGCAAAGTGGTGAATTCTGATGGCACTGAAAGGGTTAAAGAACAAAATTACTATATTTTTTTGTTTGTGGATTTCAAAATTCAAAGGCTGCACCTGCAGTGCAATATTTACGCAATGCAATGCCCTTGTTTTTCCATTCTCAGTGCACCCATACATGTGGGATACCGTTCATTCAGGATATTACATTGCTTGGGTAAGGCCGATATTATAAATAAAGATTATTTCCCAACTGTGACGTAAAAATAAATACAGACTAAATATTTTGCAAATAGTTTTAAATAAAATTGCTATTAAATATTTCAAGTACAGAAAATACAGTATTAAACTTCAATATTTATAGTTTTTTGTTTCTAGGGAAAAAAAATTTTTCTTTAATTTTAGATCTTAAGAATATTATATAACATTTTGGCAAAAAGATACATCCTAATAGCCCAGCACTTGAGGTCAATATGGCAAATATCTCCACACACACAGTGTTTTTCCCTTTGGTGCTCAGATAGGCCGGGATCATTGCTATCCAAACACTGCAGAAGACCAGCATGCTGAAAGTGATGTACTTGGCCTCATTAAAACTGTCCGGTAAGGTCCGAGCTAAAAATGCTAAAACAAAACTAACAGCTGCTAGAAGCCCCATATAACCAATAACCGAGTAAAAGGCAATAGCTGATCCCTCATTGCACTGAATGATGATTGTTCCAGGGTAAGTGTCAATGTCCATATCCTGAATGGGAGGAGAAATAGCCAACCAAGTCATACAGATTATTATTTGAATGGATGAACAGATCAAGACTACAGAATTGGACAGTTTGACTCCCACCAATTTCCTCCATGTACTCCCAGGCTTGGTGGCTTTGAATGCAATGTAAACCATGATAGTCTTGGCCAGGAGAGAAGAGACAGCTATGGAGAAGGTGATTCCAAAAGTGATTATACGTAACATGCAGGTTATATCCACAGGGCGACCGAGGAACAGGAACACAGTGAGGAAGCTCAACTTGATGGAGACAAGGAGGAGGAAGCTGAGGTTCCTGTTATTGGCTCTCACAATAGGGGTGTCCCGATAAGCAATAAAAACACCCAATATCATCAAGGTTACTAGAGAGAAAAATCCAGTGATAGCTGCTAAATATATAGAAATCACATCATTTGTGTAAGATAGAAAATCTACTCTCCTGGCAATACACTGATTCCTCATAATATTCGGCCATTCCAGGTCTGGGCATCTAATGCAGCTTGTACTGTCTGTAAAGATAAATAGAGATGGAATTAAATTTAAGTAGAACTGCCTTGTTTTCTAATTAAAAGGCATCTCCACTGCAAAAAGTTGGGTTTTTCAGTTTAATTGAAGGATGGGAGGTAAAGGATCTATGTCTTAACTCTTATTCTTCAATTAAACAATCAGGAGCCAGGAACGAATGGAGGGAAGTTACCTGGAATCATATTCCTCAGCTGTTCTTCTGACAGGTCCTAAAGGAGCTTGTATTTAATGAGCATGTGCACTTGTGCATACAGTGTAACCTCCATCGGGACCTGTCAGAAGAAAAACTGAGGAGTGCGATACCAGGTAAGTTCCCTCCGTTCTTTCCTGGCTCCTGATTGTTTTAATAAAGAATGGGAGGAAATAAGACAGTGAAGTTCCCCTTTAATTAACTTTTACCAACCCATTTCTACATTTTTAGATTACAAATTGAATTTAAAAATACATTATCACTGAGTCAGTGGCATAAAAATACCATAACATATGAGGATAGACAACAGAATAGTGAAGTGGTAAAAAAATTATCACCAAAAAAAAAAAATACTACTTTTTTGGGACAAGGAAAATGTAGAGGTAATAAAATGAGGAGAGATGCAGTGGTCAAGAGAATAGGAGGGGGAGGAAGAGAGAAAAAAGAGGAGAGAGGGGAAAAAAACAACAAAAAAACCCCTCAAACAACTGTTAAGGGGAAGTTATGATGTGAAAGGTCAATTATTCATAATGTGAAAGGAATCCTATGTCCTGGTTTAAACTATTGTATTTAGAGTCAAATAACATAATTTTAGCTCCAAATGCTTTTTTCCCAATGTGTTGATAAAATGTCCCTTTAAGATTTGGACCTGGAAGTTTTTCATAGTGTGTCCAGGCTGGGAATGGTGTCCTACAGGGAAACAGTTCCTATCCTTGTCATGGTGGGTGATGATACTTCTGTGGGAATTCATCCTCTTTTGCAGTTTTTGGCAGGTTTCTCCACTATATATTATCACATTGTATTAAATACACCACATTGCTGGATGTACAGCTGTAGCATCTGTGGACGTAAAAAACTCTCTTCCTGTGTGTAACGGAAGGAGAACTGTTAATGTTGGTACAAAGCTTGCACCTAGCGCCCCCACATGGTGCAGTACCTGGTGTATTATCTCTATGGTCTGTACAAGGTTTCCTTCTAACCAGTTTTTGCTGTAGGTTTGGTGACTGTCTGAATGCAAGGACAGGAGGTTCTGGACAAATGTTTTTAAGGTTTTTATCCTCATTTATTATAGTTTATAGTTATATATAGTTTATTATTTTACTTATCCCTTCAAGTGAGGGGTTGTAATTTGTTAGTAGGGGTCCCAAGGTGTTCCTTTTTCTTTCTTTGTACTGTAGGAGGTTTTCACGGGGAATCCTCAAAGCTTTGATGGTGTTCACAGTAATAGTTCTAGCTGGATATCCCTTTTGTTGAAATGATCTCCTAAGTGCACATAGATGTTTGTCTCTCTCATCTGGCCCTGAACATATATGGTGGTATCTTGATGCTTGGCTGTATGGAAATATTTGTACCTGTCAGTGGGTTTTCTATATAGGGATGTTTGTATTTGGCCATCTATCAGTTTCACAGTGGTGTCTATACAATGTATGGTGTCTCCAGAGGATTCCATTTTAAACTTTATTGCAGGATTAAATCTATTGTAGTCATCAAAAAACTGTTATAGACTTTCTTCCCCATGTGTCCATATGATAAACACGTCGTCTATAAATCAATTACACCTATGGGGTATGTAGTGTTGGGTGGTTAGAAATCGGTCTTCCAGGTAAGCCATGAATAGATTGACATACTGCAGTGACATTTTACTACCCATGGCAACCCCCATGCATTGTGGGTAAATATCTTAGTTAAATGTAAAATAATTAATTGGGGCAGTTGTTTCATATACCCTCACAATGTGGAATGTTGTTGTATAAAGACACCACATCCATTGTAATAAGAAGATAATTAGGTGGAAGCTTTTCCATGCTCTGGAGTTTGTTAATAAGGTCAGTGGTATCTTGTCTGTAGCTGTGAGTATGTTTAACCAGAGAGTATGGTTTCTATCAGTCCTTATGTGTTTTCTGTAAGTGTGTTCAAACCTGTAACAATGGGTCTTCCTGGGTTTCCTGGTTTGTACATTTTGGGAAGAATGAAGAAAGTGTCAATTTCCGGTGGTTCAGGTATCAGTGATGTCATTTCAGACTGTAGGTTTTGTGGAAATGTTTTAGTTTTGCTTTGTATTCCTTGGTTGGGTCTTGGGAAAGTTTACAGTAATATGTATTGTCAGTGAGTTGTCTGTTACCTTCTTCAATGTATTTTGTATTATCCATAATGACAATAGCCCCACCTTTATCTGCTGGTTTAATGGTGACCCTGCTATTCCTCTGTAGGTTGTTTATGGCTGTCCTCTCTTGGTGGGATAGATTGTACAATATCTTCTTCTGCTGTGTTGATACTAGAGATGAGACTCTCAGCCTATAACTTTCTATATATTTGTTCAGTTTCGTATTTCATCCTGGTTTAGGGGTAAATGTGCTGATGGTTTTCCTGGTCTTTTATTCGGTTGTGTCTGTGTCTTTGTTTAGTGTGAAAGACATATCTTTAGTCTGAGCCTTCTAAAAGAAATCCATGTCGGAGTATAGCCTCACTTTATCCAGGTTAGTGGTTGGACAGAATGTACAGGTTAGTGGTTGGACAGAATGTACATACTGTAATGGTTTCACAGGCTCTGATGCTCAAATCCCGACCACACAACTGAACACTCTTGTATCAGAAAAAAACGTATCTCTATTCGCTTGATGCGTTTTGGACTATACACAGTCCTTAATCATAAGCAAGAGAAAAATTCACTCTAAAGGACGTGAATATATATGAATAATTGACTTTTCACATCGTAGCTTCTCCTTATCAGTATCAGGTTTTTTTGTTTTGCTTTTTTTCTTGTTTTTTTTCTCTCCCCTCTTTCTTTCTCATTTTCTTATCTCTACATTTTCCTTGTATCATTTTTCTTTTTACTTTAGTTTTTTGGTTATTTTTTGACCATTTTACTATTTTGTTATCTCTCCTCACATTTTATTTCCCTCTGTTTTCCTTGACACCTTTTGCATTTAACTAGTTTTTTTCTCCCCTTGTTGTTTTGCTTATCTTTTTATCTTTTGGAATTAGCTTTTCACTCTGTTAAACCTTTGTTAAAGTCAGTACTGCTCTGACCTGATGAAGAGGGTTTAGCCATCGAAAGCTTGTCCTTGGAAAAAGTATCACAGAACTCCTATGTATTACTATCTGTGAGGAAGAAGACATTAAATGAGGCTTCTAATAATAAAGGTTGGAGAAAAGCAAATAAGGAGAAAGTATATGCAATAACTAATTGTGAATTAATAAAAAGCAACTATGGGTAAAGTTACAGGTTTGCATTATAATATTTCTTAAAAATGGTGTTAAATAACTTTAAAGACAAAAATGACCTTTACATCTGTGGGTTTAGTAAGTATATCAGATGTTTCATTTGTAGAAGAAAAAATGTTATTATGTTATAGATGTTAAATGATTGCCCTTGGTATTACAAGTGAATATAGTGAATATTTCTATATCAGTACAGGAGCCATTTAGTCCTTCACTATGGTTCTAGGTGGAATCTGTGTTATAAGGTAAGATTTAGAAAAATATAAATGAAAATGAACAGTGTTGAGGAAGAAATGTCTATGACTGACATTTAGGGATAAAATAAGAAAAAATAAGGAAAGTTGAATAAGATTGTGGGTAGAGGAAATGAATAATTATGTAATTTCAATTAATTTATTTCTTGAAGTTGATACATTAACATTTTATAGTTTGAATTTTCTTCTTTCCCTTCCTCCTCCCAGAATAATTAAATGCAGAAAATATTGGAGAGTCTTATTAGACTATAACAGATTTATAGCAGGATAAATGATGAAATGTAACATATTATCTATATTATATTGCTTTAAACTTTTCTTGTTACAGAAAAATAGGGTTTATGGTTTCTAGGAAAACAAGTTTAAAGAGGCAAATAACAAGACAATAATATATTTATATTACTTTTTGTAATGTATAAAGTATCAAATTTATGTAATCACAAATTAAGAACTTTGCTAAAATCATTAGACTAATTGATTGCAATTACAAATTCAGGGTTTATATGAATGCAGCAAAAATATGCAGGACTAAAAAAATGATGTTTTCTATTTTGTTGCTCATTAATACTCTTAATGATTTCTGTTCTGGATAAAATGTTGCTTTAATTCATTGAGTACGAGAGCATAAATGAAGGTTAACAGTCTAATGTAAATTGTTTATGTAGCTACAATTACCAATTATCAGGGACATTTCTTGATATTTTGGCACCAGATGCAATTTTTCTTAAACCTGTCCTCTATACTTTTCACAAAGAGTGGGGATAGCTTTAGGGATGGGATGTCTTGTGGGGATGGGGGATGGTAGACTGATTAACACTGGCTGGTGGGCTGACTTAACCTGCTGCTGAACTGGAGAACTCTAATAAATAGTGGCTTCTGCACTGGAAGAATAACTTAACAATGGCTGCTAAGCTGAAGTTAAAAAAGCCAACATGGTCTAGTTAACCCACACTGGTAAATATAAGTGTAAGTGCCCACACAGACTGGTAAGTGTAAGTACCCATGCAGACTGGTAAATGAAAGTGCCCACACAACAGGTAATTAGAATTGTAATTGCCCACACAGACTGGTAAATATAAGTGTAATTGCCCACACAGACTGGTAAATATAACTACAGTTTAAGTACCAATACAGACTTGCAAATATAACTAACTGCCTACACTGACTAGTAAATATAAGTGACTACAGAGACTGATGTGCTGATACGGACTGGTAAATATAAGTTCCCCAAACATTATTTCTTTTCTCCAACCCCTAAAAAGCACTGAAGAAGACGAAAATGTGACTGGCAGGAGCAGACATTGTACTCTCTACATCCAGGCCCAGCAGATATGACAAGAGGTATGATTTCCTCAGTGGTACCACGATAAGCAAAGTTTTCAGGATGCACATGGGAGCCTCGTACCTGATTCTAACAGATTTTTTGGGTAGCATCAATTTAACCTGTGTGCACAGGCCTGTGACGAACAGGAGTGCAAGGTAAAACCCCATAGACACTATCGGGAATTGCACTCTTAATTTTTGAATTACCTCACTTTATTATATTATATTATTATTTATTATATTTGTACCTTTTGTTTTCTCCCCTTGATCCTGTATTTACTTTACCATGTGGCTCAAGTGCCATAAACTCAACAGGACAATGTCCTTCCCTCCTTAAATATTGTAAAGCCAGCAGGTGCTCTGATAAGGTGAACAATTTGACCCTTGTGTCCACTATGAGTGTTTGACCCTTGTGTCAACTCTAATGGGAGATTATAACACCCGGTTTTCAATAATCGCCATAACTTGGCTGGTGCGGAAACTACCATAACGGTACCATCCAAAATGGATTCTGGTAGATGAGAGAATCCCATGGGACCCAAACATCATCACTCTAGGCCTTATGTGTCATGTTTGATCTTGTTAGTTTGGTAAATTCATGAGATTGATTAATATTAGCGTATAAAAAATGTAAGATATTTATTTTCCAAGGTATGGGTACTGATAGCATTGTTAGTTTTTTGAGTGGTCAATAATGAGGGTAATAAAGTTTTGGACATACCCTGAGCCCAACCTACACGTGATTGGCTATGAAAGATTAGGTACCACCCTGTGTCAGGGGTAGATAAGGAGATGCAATGGAAAGCAGTTTGCAAATTTTGTTATGCACTCTTTGTTACTTTCAATAAATGATACAAAATCATTTATAGGCTAATTGTCTTATTCTGAGTATATCCCAAAACGAACCTGTGTCTCTGAAGTTACGCTGCTATAGAAGAGTATTGTTTAGGTATATATATAACTGTATAGAGTAATAGGGATGGTTAACCCTTTTCTTGCAGGCTCATTATAAGTTAGGGGGTGTGGATAACCCCATAGATATATTAAGTAGGTCCTTCCCCTATTTTTAGGAAGGTGGTGGCAGCCAGTATATAGATATTAAGTAGTATTAATTGTGTGCTATATTGCTTTGTTCACTAAACCCTCCTGGTCCGTTCTGTTTCATCTGCCTGTTGGTTGCATGGAGTGCATTTTCCGGTAACTGACAGGTGGATAGGCGTCACAGCCCGGAGGGTTCGTCAAAAGGCCTACAAAGTTGTGTGTCCACTTAAAGGGATCCCTGCCAACAGCTGAAGATGTCTATGCAGTATCTGCTGCCACCCATAAAGAAACATGTATTATAATTTTGAAACATATATGCAAAGTCATTGTTACATTTTTAAAGGTTACATAAACTTATAGTTAGGAAGCTATAATTATTATTATTATCGTGGGTTTATATAGCGCCAACATCTTCCGTAGTGCTTTACAATTACATGTATACATTCACATCAGGCCCTGCCCTGAAGAGCTTACAATCTAAGCACATTAATTTGACACATACAACCTATCAGTCTTTATGATTGTGGGGGATACTGGAGTGCCCAGGGAAACCCACGCAAGCATGGCAAGAACATACAAACTCCTTGCAGATGTGTCCAATGGTTGATTTGAACTGAGGGCATCAGGGGGAACTGCAAGACGTCGATACTAACCACTGAGCCACCATGCTGCCCTAATAGGTCAAATAGGTAATGGAAACGAGTTATTAAAAAATGCTTTGCTCTGGGTACATTAAAGAACAAGTAGTGTCACTAATAATATAACTATTAGAGAACAAAGCATAGATACAAAACAGTGGGAGCGCATACCTATATCCCACAGGTCTCTGTCCGAAAATAACCCCCTAAATGCAGGTACACCAAAAACAGATGCCAGGACCAGCCTCCTGGCTGTCATAAAGTAGAGGAAGAAAATGAAAGGTGACCACTCCGTAAATTACAGGGGTAAAATAAACGTCTTTTATTAATCACAAATCATCAGGTGACACATTTTCAACAGAATCATGTGGGTCTTACGCGTTTCACGGGCGACACAGCCGCTTCCTCAGAGACGCAAATCCAGAATCGTCTGTGGTTTTATTTTACCCCTGTAATTTATGGAGCGGTCACCTTTCATTTTCTTCCTCTACGAATAATATAAACCTTTGGTTGTATAAAATGTGTAAAATGGACCCATATGATCTTATGCCTTGTCTTCAATATCCCTCTTTCCTATTGAAAATACCTAAGCTACACAAACTGTGGTGAATATGTGAGACTATCATACAGTATAAGAAGTTTTTACAAAGCCAATTAATATCTCCCCTTATACAGTATTATTAACCCTTTCATTCAGTGCCAGCAGAATTTCCAGGATTTTCCCCTTAATTAGTTTAGACTAATTTTACAGTAGGAAACCCCCTGTAGAGAGGAAATATTCTACTTCTTTTTTTTAGCACAATGTTTACTTTGAAGGGCATGTCCACCCCAAAACTAAAATTTGCCACACTGCTTGCCCCACTGTGTTTTTTTTTCTTTAAACCTTTCTCCTCAGCTCCTTATGGTTGTCCTGCAGTGCCCCTAGCATGCACAGGAGGGCTCTCCCTACTCCCTTCCTCCCATCCTCTAGATCCCTCCATGCTGCAGTAGCTAAGTAGACCAAAATAAAAAATGTAGGGGACCCTATAAATGTAGGAGGCCCCTACAAATTAAAGTAGCACCTCATATTTTTGTTTTTCTCCATAAAAAAAAATCAGAGACAGTCAGAGGTGATATTAATGCAAAAGCTGTAGCAAAAAGTTTAAAACCAACAAATGTGAAACCCTTATCTCCTGAAAAAACTGTATGCCACATGCAAATAGGATGTATGCAAAAGTGCAAAGTTTCCAGTACTTTGAACAGCCTACACTTTTTCAAAGGAAACATGACATAAACTAAAAAGATTGTTAGAAATGTTACCTAAACACACTTAATAAGTATGATATGCCACATGCATGGGTGTACACAGAGACCTGACCACCAACCAGGATTGTTTTAAGCTTTAAATACAATAAAAACCTAAAATATCAGTACTATTATTGTATTATTCTACTTACTATTGAGATACACAGAATGTACATACATCCACAATATTCACATTGACCACCAGTGGCAACGGTCTAGGGGGTAAGGAAAATATCTGGGAGATTCAATAACAGTTCTTATCGTTTAAAATGGTGCTACTTTTGCCCCAACCAATTAGATCTTATTTAACATTTGAAAGCTAACATCTGATTGGTTGGTGCAAAATTAGCACCATTTTAAATGATAAGAACTTTAATTGAATAACCCTGTTAGTATTCTGTATTGATCACTGTCAGTCAAGCTGGGATTTTCTAGGATAAAACACTGACCAGCACAGGTTGCAAAATTTTTTAAAATCTTAAAATGTAAACACACAATAGTAAGTAGAATAATAATATTATCTATTGATGGTTTTATCATGTTTCACTTTGTACCATTAATATTGGAGATCTCTCCTTCTGAACAAAGGACACAGTCATAACAGCAGTGATGGATACCAGGTCTCGGTGCGTTTCTGAATCCAGGTTTACATATCTCCAAACAACTGGATCTTCTGGGCTAAATATATAAATGAACATGTTAATGTATTGCTGGGATCTTAATGTCATCAGATGTTAGACATGTATCCTATTCGCAATACATTATTAGTTATCAGACAACAATATGCATTTATGGGAAAGCAAGACTTTTTATAGAAAAGTGACATGTTATGTAAAAATGGACAATAAAGATACAGGGACATGTCTCAGAAAAGCAGTCAGAAAATGGGAAATATGGTATTTAGTTTAGTATTGTGTAGAATAATATACTATAGTAGTACAGTATAGTACAGTACAGTACAGTACAGTATAGTACAGTACAGTATAGTATAGTACAGTATAGTATAGTACAGTATAGTACAGTACAGTATAGTACAGTACAGTATAGTACAGTATAGTATAGTATAGTACAGTACAGTATAGTACAGTATAGTACAGTATAGTACAGTACAGTACAGTACAGTATAGTACAGTATAGTACAGTATAGTACAGTACAGTATAGTACAGTATAGTATAGTATAGTACAGTATAGTATAGTATAGTACAGTACAGTATAGTACAGTATAGTACAGTATAGTACAGTACAGTATAGTATAGTACAGTACAGTATAGTACAGTATAGTACAGTACAGTACAGTATAGTATAGTATAGTACAGTATAGTATAGTATAGTGCAGTACAGTACAGTACAGTACAGTACAGTACAGTACAGTATAGTACAGTATAGTACAGTATAGTACAGTACAGTACAGTATAGTATAGTACAGTACAGTATAGTACAGTATAGTATAGTATAGTACAGTACAGTATAGTACAGTACAGTATAGTATAATATAGTACAGTATAGTACAGTACAGTATAGTATAGTACAGTACAGTATAGTACAGTATAGTACAGTACAGTACAGTATAGTATAGTATAGTACAGTATAGTATAGTATAGTGCAGTACAGTACAGTACAGTATAGTACAGTATAGTACAGTACAGTACAGTACAGTACAGTACAGTACAGTATAGTATAGTATAGTATAGTACAGTATAGTATAGTACAGTACAGTACAGTATAGTATAGTATAGTACAGTATAGTATAGTACAGTACAGTATAGTATAGTACAGTATAGTATAGTACAGTATAGTACAGTACAGTATAGTACAGTACAGTATAGTACAGTATAGTATAGTACAGTACAGTATAGTACAGTATAGTACAGTATAGTACAGTACAGTACAGTACAGTACAGTACAGTATAGTACAGTATAGTACAGTATAGTACAGTACAGTATAGTACAGTATAGTATAGTATAGTACAGTATAGTATAGTATAGTACAGTACAGTATAGTACAGTATAGTACAGTATAGTACAGTACAGTATAGTATAGTACAGTACAGTACAGTACATTATAGTACGTATAGTACAGTCTAGTACAGAGTACAGTACAGTATGGTGTATAGTATAGTACAGTATAGTATAGTACAGTATAGTATAGTACAGTATAGTACAGTATAGTATAGTATAGTACAGTATAGTATAGTATAGTATAGTATTGTACAGTACAGTATAGTACAGTATAGTATAGTACAGTACAGTATAGTATAGTACAGTACAGTATAGTATAGTATAGTACAATACAGTGTAGTATAGTATAGTACAGTACAGTATAGTATAGTACAGTATAGTACAGTATAGTATAGTATAGTACAGTACAGTATAGTATAGTACAGTATAGTACAGTACAGTATAGTATAGTATAGTATAGTACAGTATAGTATAGTACAGTATAGTACAGTATAGTATTGTACAGTACAGTACAGTACAATATAGTGCAGTACAGTGTAGTACAGTATAGTATAGTATAGAATAGTACAGTACAGTGTAGTACAGTATAGTACAGTACAGTGTAGTATAGTATACAGTAGTACAGTACAGTATAGTATAGTATTTGAGGTTGAATAAATAAAAACGTCATCTAGTCCAACCTACTCATCAATATCCACATTTCCTGTCTAACTGCTAATCTAAATGTCCTGACTGAAGGGACAAAATCCCAAATCCTGCAGTCAGGAACCTCGTTTTGAACATCATCTACGTCATTTCTCCAGAGCGATCAGCTTTTGAGCGATTTTCTTTCAAAGGAATTTTCTGTTTTAAAGGGGTTTGTATTAAGAAACAAAAGCATTTAGAACAAGAAAGGGTTTAAGAACAAGACTGCTTTTTCTCTGGTGTGTATTGCTGTTTCTGTGTATTGCTATTTAGTATGGACAGTTTTGTTGGGGCCACGCAATGTGCATCCTGCTGCATGCATGGGCTCTTGGAGCAGGGACCAAGGGACCTATGTATGTGTCAGATGTGAGTGGATTTCCCATTTGGAATCTGAGGTCCAGAATCTAAAGGAGAAACTTGCAGCATTGCAGGGCTTGACAAATCTGGGGGAAATGCAGGTACTGGCAGGGGTGGAAGGGGGCAGATAAGGTGGTAAAGGAAGAAAGATTTGTAAGGGTCACCAGGGGAAGTAGGGGACGGAACAATAGGGGCGCTTCTTCCCAGTTGGTCGATCCCAACAGATTTGCCGTGTTAAGTGAAAATGTGGAGGACGATGGCTCAGAAGTAGCATGTATCGAGCGGGCCGTTCCTTTGAGAACCCAGGGGACAGACATCTCCAGTACAAGGGAGGGAGAATTGGGGGCTAGGAAGGATAAGCAGGTGGTAGTGGTAGGGGACTCCATTATTAGAAGGGTAGATAGGGTAATCTGTCGCCAAGACCCTACATGCCGAACAGTGTGTGGTCTGCCTGGTGCTAGGGTTCGACATGTGGTGGATCGTGTAGACAGATTATTGGGTGGGAAGTGACCCGGCGGTCTTGGTTCACATTGGTGACAATGACAAAGTTAGAGGTGGAGGTCCTAAAAAATGATTTCTAAGAATTAGGGGCCAAGTTAAAAGCAAAGACCTCAAGGTAGCGATTTCAGAAATACTACTGCAGCCACGTGCTACGCTAGGGAGGCAACGGGGGCTCAGGAGTATAAATGCGTTGCTAAGAGGGTGGTGTAAGGAGATGGGGTTTGGGTTTTTAGAGAACTGGACTGACTTTTCTGTTGGCTACAGGCTCTTTAGTAGAGACGGATTGCACTTCAATGGTGATGGTGATTTTAAACTAGGTATGGGGGGGAGTATAGTTGAACTACACAGGGGTAGATAGAGAAGTTAGGGATCAGGGGGCTATTAACACAACGGAGGAAGGAGAAGGGGGAGGGGGGAGCATAGAGGATAAGGAGGCATGTACGACCAAGTATGGAAGTAAATCAATTGATAATCTAAAATGTATGTTTACAAATGCAAGAAGTCTGGCTGGAAAAAATGGGGAACTAGACTAATAGCTTTAAAGGAAAGGTATGATGTAATTGGTATAGCAGAAACATGGCTAAATGAGTCACACGACTGGACAGTAAATATTGAAGGATACTCCTTATTTAGACATGACAGAGTTAATAAGAAAAGAGGAGGAGTATGTAGGTATGTTAAACAGGAATTTAAGCCAAGATGGGGACATAAACGATATGGCAGAAACAATATGGGTAGAGCTGTGTACAGGAAGCAAGAAGGTGGGTAAATTAATTGTTGGGGTATGTTATAAGCCACCAAATGCCGGGGTGGAGGTGGAAATGAATCTCCATATGTAGTTGGCGAAGGCTGCTGGTATTGGGCATATTTTGGTTATGGGGGATTTTAACTACCCTGACATAGATTGGAGTAAGGGAACTGCCAGCACCTCAAAAGGTATAAAGTTCTTAAATTTACTATATGAGCATTTTCTTTCACAGACGGTAGAAGTTCCTACTAGACAGAATGCGTTGTTTGATATAGTGATATCTAATAACATTGAGCTCATTTTGGAGATGAAGGTAATAGGAATCTTAGGGAATAGTGACCATGATATAGTGCCATTTAATATAGGTTGCAAACAACTAAAGTGCACTGGGTTAACAAAAACTTTTAACTTTAGGAAAACTAATTCTGTGCTGTTAAAGGAATCACTCCTGCTCATAGACTGGGGGGAATTGTTTATAGGTAAAGATATAGAACAGATGTGGACCACTTTTAAAGGGATATTAAACTATTACATTTCTAAATTTGTACCTTTAGGGAACAAGTGTAAAAAAATTAGGTCCTCTCCTGCATGGCTTAATGCTCAGGTAAAAAGGGAAATGGAAAAAAAGAAAAAGGCTTTTAAAATTTCAAAATCAGAGGGAACAGAACAGACTTTCAGGGAGTATAAAAGCTGTAATAAAGAGTGCAAGAAAGCAATTAAACTAGCTAAAATAGAAAATGAAATACGGATTGCCCAACAAAGCAAGTCCAACCCCAAAATGTTTTTTTAAGTATATAAATGGTAAAAAGATGAGGACTGAGAATGTGGGACCATTAAACAATGGGGCTGAGATGGTTGTAGAGGATGCCAAAAAGGCTAATCTGCTAAACCATTTTTTTACATCGGTTTTCACTGATGAGAATCCTAATCCTAACAGCCGGGATTGTAATATGCCGGGGAGAAATGAGGAGTATTCACATATACAGGATATGGTACGGAAACAATTAGACAAAGTTAATATCAATAAAGCCCCAGGACCGGATGGAATACACCCTCGGATTTTAAAAGAGCTTAGTTCAGTTCTATCTAGACCACTGTTTCTTATCTTTTCAAATTCACTTTGGTCTGGGGATGTGCCGCTGGATTGGAAAAAAGCCAATGTAATACCAATATTCAAAAAAGGTAGTCTTCCCAACCTGGTAACTATAGACCTGTAAGCCTAACATCAGTGGTAGGGAAGGTGATGGAAACTTTGTTACGGGATCATATCCTTGACGTTGATACTGTGCCACATAGGCAACTAATGTATAAACTGAGGACTGTTGGCCTTGAAGAAAACATTTGTTCATGGATAGAGAATTGGTTATTGGATCACAAGCAGAGAGTGGTGGTAAATGGAGCTACATCTATGTGGGCTAAAGTTCTAAGCGGAGATCCTCAGGGTTCTATACTGGGGCCGCTTCTGTTTAATCTGTTTATAAATGACTTAGAAGGGGCATTGAGAGCAAGGTCTCTGTGTTTGCTGATGACACTAAACTATGCAGAGCTTTGGAAACTTCCAATGATGTGCAAGTGCTGCAAGCAGACCTAGATAGATTATCAAAATGGGCAGCAGAATGGCAGATGGGATTCAATGTTGATAAATGTAAGGTGATGCATTTGGGTTTAACAATCTCTGTGCCAGCTACACCATAAATAACTCTGTGTTAAGTGCATCTGTAATGGAAAAAGATTTGGGGGTTCTGGTAGATAACAGACTTAGCTGTAGCAAACAATGCCAGGTAGCAACAGCTAGAGCTAGCAAGATATTGTCTTGTATAAAGAGGGGAATAGATTCAAGAGAGGGCTAAAATACCACCCAACAGATTAAATTGGAAGCCCCACCCTCACTCCCTTCCATGTTAATCCTCTAAACCTGCCTCCTCCTTCCACCCGCCCAGTCTCAGGGGTGTAGAAAATCTAACAACCCTTAGCCTCACATTCCTTTACTGTACACCCCTACCTGCACTGACCTTATCCTTCAACACCATGCCAAGAACTCACTAGACAATCAGATGAGGAGATGAGATTAGGGTTATATAAAACTTCCCATCATACCTTCAAAATGAACACTAACTTACCGTACAAATAAATAGATAAACTGTGTGAGAAGTTATTGTTCGAAAGTTTCAGCAATATTACTTCCTGCTTGAACTCTTTCTGTTTTAAGCCATGTGACCAGCTTGTAGCCATGTGACCATCCTCTGCCTGCATTAATAGGCTCCCTTTCTCAGCTGTTAATTTATTTTAATATCTGTGCCAGGGAAATTGGTGCAACCTGGAGAACGCCAATTTTGCCACTGTTTATAGTTTTAGGTGAAGGGGGAGAAATGTGTTTGTATCACTTCCCAAATCACATTTTCCATGTTCAAATGTGATCTGAAAAATCACTTCCCAGATAAGTTTTTCCAGGAAGTGGTTTTTCATTCATTGGCAAAGATCAATATTTTAGTGATTATAACTGACAACCAAGTATTAATCTCTGCTCTCATTTTTTTTCTGTCTTTGCAAACTAACAAAGATTTAGGAAAAAAAAACTATGTTTGTGAAGGACAGTGCTAGATTGCTATTGCTTGGAACCCAATTGCAGTTTACTACTGCACTAGACCACCAGAGTGAAAGGGGGGAAGACCTAATGTGCCCTCTGATCGCTAGAGTATGCCGCCAATTTTTTTAAGGGGAAAAGCCAGATACATAGAGCTTACCGACCTGTCCAGATAGACAACCCAAACAGGTACGTATGCTCCACATACCAGGCACTTGCAGTAAGACATAAATCTGTGATTTTAACCCCCCTATAATCAGCACAAATAACAATTCAATTGTTTTTGGTTAGTGCTACGTTCGTGCTAGAAAAAATTAGATTTGGCTGCTTTTGTTTAGAAAATATTAGCAATTATATTTTTGTTGATGATTACCCCATCCGTGCCCCCTTCAACAGTATATGGAGATGTAACTAGGCTGCTCTGTTAGCTCTGGGTTATTGCTGCACAAATTATTGTTTTATCTTTAATTGTTTTTGAGAAATATTTTTTTTTTATAAAGGTCAAAAGGTCAGCCAGCCCCTACAATAGAGTATGGATACGAAATTAGTATGTTTTGTTAGTTCTGCATTTGTGCTGTTTTGTGCTGTTAAAATTTTTTTTATCTTTAGTCATTTTTTAAAGAAATGAACGTCTTTAGAAATGTCAAAAGGTCAATAAGCCCCCCTAAAACAGAGTACGGTCATGAAACAGGTATTTTTGGTTAGTGTTATGTTTATGCTGTTTTGTGCTGCAAAAATTTAATTTGAAAGATAATAGCAGAGTTTTAAAAAGGTTACCATTGGCAGCATGGTGGCTCAGTGGCTAGCACTGATGCCTTGCAGCGCTGAAGTCCTAAGTTCAAATCCACCCTTGGACATAGGTTATATATGGCAAACAATCAGGAAGATTTAATAAAAGTTCCTCAGGGAGATTCAATAAAAGTCCTTATCGTTTTAAAATGGTGCTAATTTTGCCCCAACCAATCGGATCTTATTTAACATTTGAATGCTAACATCTGATTGGTTGGGGCACAATTAGCACCATTTTAAACAATAAGACCTTTTATTAAATAACCCTGCTTATCATTTAAAATGGTGCTAATTTTGCCCCAACCAATCAGATGTTAGTTTTCAAATGGTAAATAAGATCTGATTGGTTGGGGCAAAATTCTCACCATTTTAAATGATAAGAACTTTTATTGAATAACCCTGATAGTGCTTAGATTGTAAGCTCTTTGGGACAGGGCCTGATGTGAATGTATACATGGAATTGTAAAGTGCCAGGGGCCTGAAAAAGGGCAAAGACTTGCCAGAAATGAGTGGCCAGCAGTGGTGCAGGAGTAATGAACCACGATATCAAAATTGGGTTTACCATTAAGAGGATATGTAAAGTGCCAGAGAAGATGTTGCCACTATTTAAATCAATAATAATAATAATAATAATAATAGGTCAAAAGGTCACCACCACCCCTACAATAGAATATGGATATAAAACAAGGCTGGTTTGTTAGTGCTACGTTTGTTTTGTGCTACAAACATTAAGATTTGTGCCACTTTCCTTTGGAAGATAATAGCAGTTTTTTTTTTACAAAGGTCAAAAGGACATCAGCCCGGCAACAATAAAATATAGACATAAAACCAGGCTGGTTTGTTAGTGATACAATAGTGTTATGTTCGTGCTGCAAAAATTATTGTTTTATCTTAAGTTGTTATCAAGAAGTTAACATTTTTATAAAGGTTAAAAAGGTTACCCAACCCCCTACAACTGTGTACGAATACAGAACTGGGATTGCTGGTTAGTGCTGCATTTGTGCTGCAAAAAACATTGTACAATCCATAGTTATTATTGAGATTTTTTTCATAACAGTCAAAAGGTCACTTTTAACAATATGAAAAGGAATTTAGGATGGTTAGTTAGTACCAGGTTAATTTAAACCCGTATTTTGATATTTTTTGATCTTTGTAATATTAAGAATTGTATACTTGTGTACTTAGAACATCTGTTAAATTATATGCTTTACTTTTTGCCATATTTCTGTATTTGTATATACAATAAGCAATACACCAGCATCTTTATTTTGTAATAAACTTGAAAATATCCCATTACTGAGATGTCAATGGTTAATGTAATTTTATTTATTTTCTAACTCGGCATCACAACAAAATCTAGTTATTTATCATTAAAGGACAAAAATATAAAAAAAAAATACATCACCCCCATTATATGTCCACACTTCCAGCAGCTGAAATCACTTACTCACATTTACATCCGTGCTGCCCTCTCTTAGATATCACACAGCAAAGATGACTGCTAAAAGCCCACTTCCCAGATGGCCCTGGGCCATGATTAACATAACACTTGTCATTGGCTGGTGGGAATGTCTGTCCTGTCCGGCCCCTTCTGCAGATCCATGCATGGAAAAGGCACGGAAGTAAGGCAGAAGACTGCCGAGGGAACAAGGGCTGGAAAGTACATTTGGGAGCACATTTCAATGCTATAAACCTTGTGAGGTTGAGGTTTTGGAGGTCATTTAGGCTGCAGAAGAAAGTTATAGCTTCTTTACCTTCCATTCTTGAATTATTGTAAAAAAGGGTAAGTTCACTTTGGAGTGGTAAGAATGTTTTTCTTTAATTTTAGAAGAATGATCTGTTTGCATAATAAATAATTTTCTCTTTGTACTGATTGGATCACAAGAGCTGTGCCATATATTTGAACCAAATTATTTTATTTAGGACATGTACAAGATTGGGGGTTAGTGTTTTTTCTAATTTTTAATAAGGAATCGGACATGTATGAAGGAATGACACCAATGGCATAGGTACCAGGGTTGCAAAGGTCACAAATTTGTGTAAAAATTGACGCGCCCATGAGCAGGGCTGGTCGCTATCAGACAGGAAGTGCTGAGGTCAGGTCACGACAATCAGGTAGTATTAATATGGGAGAGAGGGGAGCATGCACCACGGGGACTTTACTGCTTTTACCAACCTGCAAGTCCTCAGCCTCAGTCCCTCAGTCATTCTTTCCCTCCAATGATGTCAATGTATCAAAAAGATGTCGCAGGCTCATTTTCCATGTGTGCTGTAAGTACCTATGATAAAAAGATATAGCGCACTCCAGTCTTAGAAAATCCAGTGTATTTATTCACACATGTAACGTTTCAGTACCTGTGTGGTACCTTCTTCAGACAACATAATCCCTCATCAGTAATGTTGTCTGAAGAAGGTACCATACAGGTACCGAAACGTTACATGTGTGAATAAATACACTGGATTTTCTAAGACTGGAGTGCGCTATATCTTTTTATCCTATTTGCTTGATTGGCCATCGGCTATGGCTTTATAGTAGCACCCAGCAAAAAGAAATCATCCTTAAAGGGGAGGGCAGAGGCAAACTAGCACAGCATCTGCTGTAAGTACCTTTCTGCTTTACTTTTTAATTCTTAATTTCACGCTAGTCTATTTTACCAATGTCGGTATACAGATATTGACATAAAGACACTGGTAAAACGTTTACCAAATTAGCAGTTTTGGTTGCCATTCTCTGTGCATCAAGTGCCATTTGCCAACTATTTACTAATGTTTGTATGCCAACTTGGCATGCAAGGAAGCATTTAAGCAGTGTCTGTGCCATCCATTTACCAATGTTAGTTTTCCAACCAATTTATCAGTGTCTGTGTGCCCACCATTTTATCAGTGGTCCATGTACTAATCATTTATACCATTCTCTGTGTGCCAAGCATTTCACTAATGTCTGTGTGCAAATCATTTTACTAGTGTCTCTCTGCCAAGCACTTTACCAGCGTTCACTGTACTAAGCATTTTTACCATTGTCTTTATGCTAAGCAGTCTTACCAGTGTCTACATGCCAACCATTTTATCAGTGGTCCATGTACTAATCATTTATACCATTCTCTGTGTGCCAAGCATTTCACTAATGTCTGTGTGCAAATCATTTTAATAGTGTCTCTCTGCCAAGCACTTTACCAGCGTTCATGTACTAAGCATTTTTACCATTGTCTTTATGCTAAGCAGTCTTACCAGTGTCTACATGCCAACCATTTTATCAGCGGTCCATGTACTAATCATTTTTAGAATTCTCTTTGTGCCAAGCATTGTACTAATATCTGAATGCAAACCATTTTACCAGTGTCTCTCTGCCAAGCACTTTACTAAGCATTTTTACATTTTTAGTATATCAAAAGGAGTAACGGATCACCACCATTTAATCAAATAGATAGAAAATACCTGTTAAAAAAACCCATATTTTTAAGAACTGTCCCCCCCTAAATTCATGTTGTCAAATTTATCATATCAGGAGCGTAGAGCTATTATTGCTCTTAGATCAAAATCAGATAAGAGGGAAACATTATAATCTGTCATGCACTGTGAATGCAGTGCATGACTTGTTGAATAAAACGAATAATTACTGTACTTTACCTTCCGATCCTACAGTCCCTTACCAAAGGGCACTCTCACATATTATTAATGATGCCAGGGAGGACAATATTATATCGTCCACGATGGGGGAATTTTTGATGTAAAGGCACCGGTGATACCGACGTTTTACATTTTGCCCAAGATCCATAAAGACCAAGCACGCCCGCCAGGTAGAACTTTGTCTCCTATATACATAGTCTGTTAGAACCATTCTGCATACTGTTAGATACTTATCTTCAACCCTTTGTATTATCTCTCGATTCGTACCCTAGAGACACTACAGATCTCATAAAGAAACTACAGGATGTTGAAGTGGAACAGGGTTGCCTTTTGGTTTACTTTAGATGTATCGAACATTGCCTTGGGTTAAAAGCAGTTCAGTATTTCCTCAATATGGAGGATGCACGTAAGACCCCCTTTCACAATTTTGTCTTACGTTTATTACATTTTATCTGTACTCACAATTTTTTTCTTTTTGACGCCGTCTTTTATCTACAGACCAGAGTGACCGTAATGGGTGCCAAATGCACACCGGCTTAAGCCAACTTATTACTGGGATGGTGGAGTTTATATTCCTCTCCCACCTCTCAGACATGGCGGCCCTCTGGTACAAATAAGACGCCTTTTTTATTTGGAGGGGGGCAGCTGAATCATTATTGGAATGGGTTTCACTTCTTAATGTAAATGATTTAAATATTAAATTAACCCTCAACTACTCACCCACAGAAGTAGTATTCTTAGATTTGTTTCTGTGTCAGAGAATGGTTTAATAGAGACAAAGTTATATTGGAAACCCACAGCAACAAATCTTTTCTTGTTTTTTGACAGTGCCCACCCTGAAGCCCTTAAGAGAGGGATCCCCAAGGGACAGTTCTATCGAGCTAGGGGAAATTGTACCCGTGTTGCTGATTTTGAAAAAGAAGCCGGTATCCTGACACAAAAGTTTAAGGATAGGGGCTATCCCAGAGCATTGATTTATAAATGCAATCAACAGGCCTTGCAACGAAGCCAGGGAGAGCTACTGAAACCTTGACCCAAAAATAAAGAAAAACCAACAGAGGTGAGATTTATTACCACATATGGCAAACAGTGGCATTATATTACTGAGATACTGGCCGATTCCAACTAGTGATCCCGTGTTAAACCACTATTTAGCACCCTATCCTCAATTAACTGCTAGACGGGGACAAAACTTGGGGGACTCTCTGACTAATAGCCATTATGTTAGGGCGACTCACAGCTTGGGCAGAGGCATTAAACCTAAGGGATCTTTTCCCTGTGTTGATTGTTCTTTTTGTCGGTACTTACCCCGTATTACTTCCATTGCTGATGGGTTACAACAGAACTTTCCTCATAAAGGACTATATGAATTGTAAGACAATGTCTATGACCAATGTCATTTATGTTTTAAGGTGTAGTTGCCCTCAACTGTATGTGGGACAAACCTCAAGAAGATTGAAAGAAAGACTTTCGGAGCATCTCTCCAACATAAGGATGGCCCCCAAGCATCTAGCAAAAGGGCAAATGATTATTGCAGTTGCAGACCCATTTTTTCACCATCACAATGCGGACACTGGCTTGCTTAACTGTATAGGTGTGGAAGACTTGTAGCAGACCATTAGAGGTGGAGACATGAGGATTAAACGAGAAGCAGCTTGGATTTTTCAGCTTAAAAGACTGATTCCACCAGGTTTACATCAGAAGATAGACTATAGTGGCTTTATATAGTGGCTTTATATAGTGGCTTTATATAGTCTACAGTTTTATGTGCTGCTGCATAAAAAAGCAGTGCAAACAGCACCTGATGGATCATTTTCATGGACTGTCCCCTCCACAATAGTCTCCAAAGCACACCTGTTGCTTTATCATTTACAAACTCTTGATATATGCAATTATGCTGGTGGCACTATTTAATATACTTTTGTAATTTTAAATGACTTTGTAGTAGCTTTCTGGTGCAATTAAAGATATACAATGTTGCCTGCTATTGGCTGACACAGTTACAGTTACTATTTTCCACGACCGGGGGATTGATTAAGATATTTGTACTACCTGCTGTTGTTTTGAGCTATTGATTCTGTGTAATTTTGGGGGTTTCTGTGTGTGGGTTTATTATTGTGTGGGGTCTTTCATGGGACAGCTACGTATAGGAATGTACCATTGTGCATTATATCCTATATCGATAATCCTTTGTATGTGTATTCTATTATTAATGTGTGTTATGGAGTAAATAAAGATATACTTTTTTGATACTTGATAACCAGAGTGAGCCAATCATTTGGGCTCTTTTTTTCTTGTTAGCAGTTTTGACACCAATTTATTAGTGTCTGTGTGCCGAACTATTTACCAGTCTGTGTGTCTTAAAATGAGTGTGTAAAAAAAATGAATGATGAATTTGGAGGTTTTTTTGAAAATGATTATTTGGTTTGTGGTGCGGCCAGGGGTGGGGGCCATGTCCAGATTTTGCATCGGGGCCCATAGATCTGTTCACATTTGCGCTAGGCTTTTCTCATTACTCCATTATCAGACTGCATGCGAACCGCACAAAAACTTATGATCACATTAGCTCTGATAGTAGGTTGGAATGCTGAGCATACAATCAATGTCAATGGGACCTCTCCCATCAGCTACCATTATCGGTGCTTATCAGAAACATGATCCGATCACAAATCATGCTCTGAAATTGCACTAGTAGGTCCTAGCCCTAGAGGTATTGTATTTGTGTTTATTTTCTTATATTGCTCTCTATCAGGATAGTAAGATACAATGTTACAATATTATCTCTATCTGAATAGTTAAATACAATGTTACAATATCATCCCTATCTGGATAGTTATATACAATGTTACAATATCATCCCTATCTGGATAGTTATACACAATGTTACAATATCATTTCTATCTGGATAGTTAGATACAATGTTACAATATCATTTCTATCTGGATAGTTAGATACAATGTTACAATATCATCTCTATCTGGATAGTTAGACACAATGTTACAATATCATCTCTATCTGGATAGTTATATACAATGTTACAATATCATCTCTATCTGGATAGTTATACACAATGTTACAATATCATCTCTATCTGGATAGTTAGATACAATGTTACAATATCATCCCTATCTGGATAGTTAGATACAATGTTACAATATCATCTCTATCTGGATAGTTAGATACGATGTTACAATATCATCTCTATCTGGATAGTTAGATACAATGTTACAATATCATCTCTATCTGGATAGTTAGATACAATGTTATAGTATCATCCCTATCAGGACAGTTATATACAATGTTACAATATAATCTCTATCAGGATAGTTAGATACAATGTTACAATATCATCTCTATCAGGAAAGTTAGATACAATGTTACAATATCATCTCTATCAGGACAGTTAGATACAGTTTTACAATATTATCTCTATCAGGACAGTAAGATAAAATGTTACAATATTATCTGTATCAGGACAGTTATATGCAATGTTACAATAGTATCTCTATCTGGATAGTTATATACAATGTTACAATATCATGTCTATCTGGATAGTAAGATACAATGTTACAATATCATCTCTATCTGGATAGTTAGATACAATGTTACAGTATCATCCCTATCAGGACAGTTATATACAATGTTACAATATCATCTCTATCAGGATAGTTAGATACAATGTTACAATATCATCTCTATCAGGACAGTTAGATATAATGTTACAATATCATCCCTATCTGGATAGTTATATACAATGTTACAATATCATCTCGATCTGGATAGTTAGATACAATGTTACAATATTATCTCTATCAGGACAGTTAGATACAATGTTACAATATCATCTCTATCAGGGCAGTTATATACAATGTTACAATATCATCTCTATCAGGACAGTTAGATACAATGTTACAGTATCATCCCTATCAGGACAGTTAGATACAATGTTACAATATTATCTCTATCAGGACAGTAAGATACAATGTTACAATATCATCTCTATCAGGACAGTTATATACAATGTTACAATATTATCTCTATCTGGATAGTTATATACAATGTTACAATATCATCCCTATCTGGATAGTAAGATACAATGTTACAATATCATCTCTATCTGGATAGTAAGATACAATGTTACAATATCATCCCTATCTGGATAGTTATATACAATGTTACAATATCATCTCTATCAGGACAGTTATATACAATGTTACAATATCATCTCTATCAGGATAGTAAGATACAATGTTACAATATCATCTCTATCAGGATAGTAAGATATAATGTTACAATATCATCTCTATCAGGACAGTTATATACAATGTTACAATATCATCTCTATCAGGATAGTAAGATACAATGTTACAATATCATCTCTATCAGGACAGTTATATACAATGTTACAATATCATCTCTATCTGGATAGTTATATACAATGTTACAATATCATCTCTATCAGGATAATAAGATACAATGTTACAATATCATCTCTATCTGGATAGTTATATACAATGTTACAATATCATCTCTATCAGGACAGTAAGATACAATGTCACAATATCATCTCTATCTGGATAGTTATATACAATGTTACAATATCATCTCTATCTGGCTAGTTATATACAATGTTACAATATCATCCCTATCTGGATAGTTATATACAATGTTACAATATAATCCCTATCTGGATAGTTAGATACAATGTTACAATATCATCCCTATCTGGATAGTTATACACAATGTTACAATATCATCCCTATCTGGATAGTTAGATACAATGTTACAATATCATCTCTATCTGGATAGTTAGAAACAATGTTACAATATCATCCCTATCTGTATAGTTAGATACAATGTTACAATATCATCCCTATCTGGATAGTTAGATACAATGTTACAGTATCATCCCTACTGGATAGTAGATACAATGTTACAATATCATCTCTATCTGGATAGTTAGATACAATGTTACATAATCATCTCTATCTGGATAGTATATACATGTTACAATATCATCTCTATCTGGATAGTTATCTACGTGTTACACATATCATCTCTATCTGGATGTTAGATACATTGTTCAATATCATCCCTATCTGGATAGTTAATACAATGTTACAATATCATCCCTATCTGGATAGTTAGATAACAATGTTACAATATCATCTCTATCTGGATAGTTTACAACATGTTACAATATCATCTCTATCTGGATGTTAGATACATGTTACATATCATCCCTATCTGGATAGTTAGATAACATGTTACAATATCATCTCTACTGGATTTTATGAAACAATGTTACAATATCATCCCTTTCGTAGAGTAATATACAATGTTACAATATCATCTCTATCTGGATAGTTAGAATACAATGTTACAATACATCTATCTGATATACATGTCATATCATCCTACTGGATGTTATATCACAATGTTACAATATCATCCCTATCTGGATAGTTATATACATGTTACAATATCATCTCTACTGGATAGTTAGATACAGTGTTACAATATCATCCTATCTGGATAGTTATATACAATGTTCAAATATCATCCCTATCTGGATAGTTATATACAATGTTACAATATCATCTCATCTGGATAGTTAGAATCAATGTTACAATATCATCTCTATCTGATAGTTAATACAATGTATCAATATCATCTCTACTGATAGTTAGACAATGTTACAATATCATCCCTATCTGGATAGTTATATCAATGTTACAATTCTCATCTCTATCTGGATAGTAGATACAATGTTACAAATCTCATCCCTATCTGGTAGTTTATTACATGTTACAATATCATCCCTATCTGGATAGTTATATACAATGTTACAATATCATCCCTATCTGGATAGTTATACAATGTTACAATATCATCTCTAGCTGGATAGTTAGATACAGTGTTACAATATCATCCCTATCTGGATAGTAAGATACAATGTTACAATATCATCCCTATCTGGATAGTTATATACAATGTTACAATATCATCCTATCTGGATAGTTAGATACAATGTTACAATATCTCTCTATCTGGAATTTAGATACAATGTTACAATTCATCCCTATCTGATAGTTAATACAATGTTACAATATCATCTCCTATCTGTGTTAGTAATAACAATGTTACAATATCATCCCTATCTGATAGTTATATACATGTTACAATATCATCTCTATCTGGATAGTAAGATACAATGTTACATTCACATCCCTATCTGGATATTTATATACAATGTTACAATATCATCCTATCTGGATAGTTAGACAATTACAATTCTCTCTTCTGATGTTAATACATGTTCAATATATCCTATCTGATTTAGATACAGTGTTACAATATCATTCCTATCTGGATAGTTAGATACAGTGTTACAAATCATCCCTATCTGGATAGTTGATACATGTTACAATATCATCCTCTCTGGATAGTTATGATACAAGTGTTACAATATCATCTCTATCTGGATAGTTAGATACAATGTTACAATATCATCCCTATCTGGATGTTATATACAATGTTACATAATCATCCCTATCTGGTTAGTTAGACACATGTTACAATATCATCCCTATCTGGAAGTAAGATACAATGTTACAATATCATCCCTATCTGGATAGTAGATACAATGTTACAATATCATCCCTATCTGGATAGTAATATACATGTTACAATATCATCCCTATCTGGATAGTTATACAGTGTTACAATATCTCTCTATCTGGATGTTAGATACAATGTTACAAATATCTCCTATCTGGATAGTTAGATACAATGTTACAATATCATCCCTATCTGGATAGTTAGATACATGTTACAATATCATCCCTCTATCTGGATAGTTAGATATACAATGTTACAATATCATCCATCTGATAGTTAGATACATGTTACAATATCACCCTATCTGGGTAGTTAGAACAATGTTACAATATCATCCTATCTTATAGTAAATCAATGTTACAATATCATCCATCTGGATAGTACAGATACGTGTACAATATCATCCCTATCTGGAAGTTATAACACAATGTTACAATATCATCCCTATCTGGATAGTAAGATACAGTGTTACAATATCATCCCTATCTGGATAGTTATACACAATGTTACAATATCATCCCTACCTGGATAGTAAGATACAGTGTTACAATATCATCCCTATCTGGATAGTTATACACAATGTTACAATATCATCCCTACCTGGATAGTAAGATACAGTGTTACAATATCATCATTATGGACATTATTGACATTACGACATTTACAAAGAAACTGTTCTCTCATAGTAACAGCAAAGAACTGAAAGTTCCCCTGAATAAAGAAGGTAAAAGGAAGATAAATTGTAACATTGTATTTAACTTTCCTGGCTTGCTGCCCAGATCACACAATTTTCCTTATTCATGTTTTAATGGGGAAGAAAGTGCTTATTTAGGGCACAGCCAAACTGCACCACAAACGCAATCGCACACGGAATCGCATGTGATTTCATGTCCGATTTCCATTGCGTTTGCGCATGAGGTTTTTCATTAGTATAGTAAAACACATGCGATTGCGATTAAAAATGCAGAATGCAAATCGCATGCGCAATCGCAACGCAACGTTTTCCGGTGGGTTGCCGCGTTTTCAATAATAGTGTGGCCTAGCCCTTATTTATTTATTTTTTTAAATGATAACTCAGATGGGTAAAATAAGCTTTAGGCTTGAAGACTAGAAATGCTGCACATACACATTCCAGCAGTTCTTACCAGACACGCAGGCTGATGTCACTTTGGGTAATGTCCTGATCGCAATTCAATATCGCTTTACAAATGTGAGTAAATCCCGTAAGGGATTTACTCACTGCGGAATTTTAAACGTCAGCTATTAGCTGGCGATTAATCCTGCGCTAAAACTAGCAACAAGCGCTATATGAATCGCTAGCGTCGGATGCGCGGGTGTTATTTGCGTAACCCAACGCATCCAACGCTAATATGGAGTTTTAAGTTACGCTCACACGGTAGTGATAGTGTTCTAATCACATATTTATTGTTGCCCCGTAAAGATAAGATTTTGTAAAGTAACTGTCCTGTTAAGGGATGCTGGGAGGTGAGTTCACCTTTAATTGGACAATAAAAAAAGTGTTTGTAGGGACAATATAATTCCGCCTTAATGTTTGTTATAAGTAAATGGGTTATCTGACCAAATGGACAATACAGACATTAATTTAAAGCTATAGGGTAATAGTAAACTGGTACTAATAAGAGTCACACAAACAGATTTCTAAACACTCCCCAACATTCCCTTTAATAAGGTGAGAAATCATGGCACGGACTTTGCTAGGATCAGTTTCACTTCATTACCCTCCCTCAGACCCTGTAACATGTTGTTCTATAAATGTACCTTTGTTTGGAGGGTATGATTCTGTATTATTTTATTATTGTGATTTATATAGCGCCAACATCTTCCGTAGCGCTTTACAAACTCCGGGAAGAAACCACCGCAAAAACGGGAGAACATACACAACTCCTTACAGATGTAATCCAAGGGTCGAGTCGAACTCAGGACTTCAGAGCTGCAAGTATCCATGCTAACCACTGAGACACCATGCTGCCCACATGTACAATATTGAATATGTTGCTGCATTGTGATATTTTTGACATATTTATCCTTTAACATACACATCAACATCCCCCTAAAAACTAAGGGGGCGATGCAATATTGGGCGCAAAATGCCCAAGTCAGTGTAAAACCCACGCAATCCGATGTATCATCAGGTTACCGTGGGTTTTACACTGAGTTTGCATTGCCTGCGCCATTTCCGAGAATGCTCGGAAATAGCGTGGCGCAGGTGATGCAAAACCACCCTTGGTAAAGTTTTGCGCTACCATGTAGCGCGAAACTTTACGCCACTGAATAGGAGGCGTTAGCCGGCGCACTTACCTGGCAGAGATCCCGTGATGTACAAAATCTCGCACAGGGATTTTTGCATCGCGGGAACTCGGGCAGGTAAGCTGCGTCGGAAAAAAAAATTTGCATCTCCCCCTAAATTCTGTGCTGTGCAGGGTCTGCTAAAGTCTTTAATATCCTGAAATATCATTTAAAGAGATGAAATAAACTAATTACAGGGCTACAGACATGTCAGTACATTTTAAAGGGAGTTGTTGGAGGGTATGTATTAACCAGGAACACAGAAATCAAGTGCCTTAGACCTTATGGTTTCCCAGAAAAGGGTTCTGTTTTTTTCAGCTTACATAGTAGAAAAAATAAGCAACTTGAACTGTATTTTAGAAATATTCAGTTTAAACAGGATTTAGCAAGTTTGCGCTTTACAACCCATATGCCAACAGTTTTAGTGCACATATAATCACCTGTTTGTGACTCTGTATTGTATAATGTCAGCACTGTGTCCCCAAGTGGCGCTATATAAATACAATTATACATACATTATATATACACAGCCTGTATGCCAATCCCTATACAATATGTGAGGTTGGTCGGTAGAGTGTATACACTCTCATTGCATGTTACAGATTCCAATGACATCTATCCCACAATATACAGTCACATATATATATCACCACCTTTACTAACTTCTATTTTATTATCAAGACTAGAAGAATTCTATGGATCAGTGAGGAAGATTATAACCTTTGTGTTCCCCAGATAGGAGGACAACATGATAGGCTGGGTGAGTACAGTTACCATTGAGAGAGGACCCTGTAGCCATCGTACCTGTGTTTTTGTGTGACAGCAGGAAGGAAAATTAGACAGACACCATGTGTCAGGGTTTCAATGTCCAAGAACATCTGAGTATCAGGGATCTCAAAGGGAATTAGTTATTTATTTTCTTGCATTACTCCATAAAGTTTATTGTTATTGTTTATATAAAGCCTTAGGGGATGGACTTACTGTAAATCCTTTTTTAAGTATTTTTATCTGTTCCTGTGGTGGATCCCATGGGTTAAAATGCCAATCTTTGTATTAAATGTAAAAGCGTATAAGAATAACTGTGATTTATAGTATACGGAGTTATAATCTCTTTCTTTATAACTTTTGTAACCAGATGAGGAATTGTATTTAAGTTTCTTCAATAATGATGTAGCTGCAATAAGAGAGAAACAGAAGATACATATTAACCAAGCATACACTGCAGATATGTTTATAGACTGGTCCCTATGGCAGTGGTCCACTAATGGGTTAACCCTCCATACACCAGACATGGATGGAGATATACAAGTTATAAAAAAACTCCATCCCCTCCCACCAGTCGTTTCTCTTCTGTCCCTCACATGGAAGGAATACAAATTGTCTTACCCTCCTAAACCAGACTGATTGTTCCTGCTTCCCTTCTTTATTCAGCTGAGCTGTAGCAATTCAGTGAGCACCTTATGTAAGGTATGTATTCAAATTTCATATTTTATTATTTCATTGTTATAACATGTTTATCTCTCTCCCTAGGGATTCATCTTATAGTAAGAAGTCTCCTCCCACTGGATTTCATCCTATAGTAGGGAGGAGACTCCTTACTATAGGATGAAATCCAGTGGGAGGAGACTCCTTACTATAGGATGAAATCCAGTGGGAGGAGACTCCTTACTATAGGATGAAATCCAGTGGGAGGAGACTCCATACTATAGGATGAAATCCAGTGGAAGGAGAATCCTTACTATATGATGAAATCCAGTGGGAGTATAATCCTTACTATATGATAAAATCCAGTGGGAGGAGACTCCTCACTATAGGATGAAATCCAGTTGGAGGAGAATCCTTACTATATGATGAAATCCAGTGGGAGTATAATCCTTACTATATGATGAAATCCAGTGGGAGTAGAATCCTTACTATAGGAAAATCAGTGGGAAGAACTCCTTACTATATGATAATTCCAGTGTGAGGAGACTCCTTACTACTTGTCTCCTCACAATACCCCACCTGGATTTCATCATTAGTAAGGATTCTCCTCCCACTGGATTTCATCCTATATTAAGGAGTCTCCTCCCACTGGATTTCATCCTAGTGAGGAGTCTCCTCCCACTGGATTCATCCTATAGTAAGGAGTCTCCTCCCACTGGATTTCATCCTATAGTAGGAGTCTCCTCCCACGGATTTCATCATCATATAAGGAGTCTCCTCCCACTGGATTTCATCCTATAGATAGGAGTCTCCTCCTCACACTGATTTCATCCTATAGTAAGGAGTCTCCTCCCACTGAATTTCATCATATAGTAAGGAGTCTCCTCCCACTGGATTTCATCCTTTAGTAAGGAGTCTCCTCCCACTGGATTTCATCCTTTAGTAAGGAGTCTCCTCCCACTGGATTTCATCATATAGTAAGGATTCTCCTCCCACTGGATTTCATCCTATAGTAAGGAGTCTCCTCCCCCACTGGAGTTTCATCATATTTTGTGAGGAGACTCCTTACTATAGGATAATCCAGTGGGAGGAGACTCCTTACCATAGGATAAAATTCAGTGGGGAGACTCCTTACTAAAGGATGAAATCCATGGGAGGAGACTCCTTACTATAGGATGAAATCCAGTGGGAGGAGACTCCTTACTATAGGATGAAATCCAGTGGGAGGAGACTCCTTACTAAAGGGTGAAATCCAGTAGGAGGAGACTCCTTACTATAGGATGAAATCCAGTGGGAGGAGACTCCTTACTATAGGATGAAATCCAGTGGGAGGAGACCCTCACTATAGGATAATCCAGTGGGAGGAGACTCCTTACTATAGGATGAAATCCAGTTGGAGGAGAATCCTTACTATATGATGAAATCCAGTGGGAGTATAATCCTTACTATATGATGAAATCCAGTGGGAGTAGAATCCTTACTATAGGATGAAATCCAGTGGGAAGAGACTCCTTACTATATGATAAATTCCAGTGTGAGGAGACTCCTTACTATAGGATGAAATCCAGTGGGAGGAGACTCCTTACTATAGGATGAATCCAGTGGGAGGAGCTCTTACTATAGGATGAAATCCAGTGGGAGAGACTCCTTACTATAGGATGAAATCCAGTGGGAGGTGACCCTTACTATAGGATGAAATCCAGTGGGAGGAGACTCTTACTATAGGATGAAATCCAGTGGGAGAGACTCCTTACTATAGGAATAAATCCAGTGGGAGGAGACTCCTCACTATAGATGAAATCCAGTGGGAGGAGACTCCTTACTAGATGATGAAATCCAGTGGGAGGAGAATCCTTACTATATGTGAAATCCGTGGGAGTATAATCCTTACTATATATGAAATCCGTGGGAGTATAATCCTTACTATAGGATGAAATCCAGTGGGAGTATAATCCTACTATATGAAATCCAGTTGGAGAGAATCCTTACTATATGATGAATCCAGTGGGAGTATAATCCTTACTATATGATGAAATCCAGTGGGAGTAGAATCCTTACTATAGGATGAAATCCAGTGGAGAGACTCCTTACTATATGATAAATTCCAGTGTAGGAGACTCCTTACTACTTGTCTCCTCACAATACTCCCACTGGATTTCATCATATAGTAAGGATTCTCCTCCCACTGGATTTCATCCTATAGTAAGGAGTCTCCTCCCACTGGATTTCATCCTATAGTGAGGAGTCTCCTCCCACTGGATTTCATCCTATAGTGAGTCCTCCACGGATTTCTCCTATATGTAGCGGGAGTCTCCTCCCACTGGATTTCATCCTATAGTAAGGAGTCTCCTCCCACTTGATTTCATCCTATAGTAAGGAGTCTCCTCACACTGGATTTTATCCTATAGTAAGGAGTCTCCTCCACACTAATTTCATCATATAGTAAAGGATCTCCTCCCACTGGATTTATTCACTCATCTAGTAAGGAGTCTCCTCCCACTGGATTTCATCCTTTAGTAAGGAGTCTCCTCCCACTGGATTTCATCATATAGTAAGGATTCTCCTCCCACTGGATTTCATCCTATAGTAAGGAGTCTCCTCCCACTGGATTTCATCATATATGTGTGAGGAGACTCCTTACTATAGGAAGAAATCCAGTGGGAGGAGACTCCTTACTATAGGATAAATTTCAGTGGAGGAGACTCCTTACTAAAGGATGAAATCCAGTGGGAGGAGACTCCTTACTATAGATGAAATCCAGTGGGAGAGACTCCTTACTATAGGATGAAATCCAGTGGGAGGAGTCCTTACTAAAGGGTGAAATCCATTAGGAGGACCTTACATAGATGAAATCCTTGGGAGAGACTCCTTACTATAGGATGAAATCCAGTGGGAGGAGACTCCTTACTATAGGATGAAACCAGTGAGGGACTCCTTACTATAGGATGAAATCCGTGGGAGGAGACTCCTTACTATAGGAGAAATCCGTGGGAGGTGACTCCTTACTATAGGATGAAACCAGTGGGAGGAGACTCCTTACTATAGGATGAAACCAGTGGGAGGAGACTCCTTACTATAGGATAAAATCCAGTGGGAGGAGACTCCTCACTATAGATGAATCAGGTGGGAGGATCCTACTTATAGGATGAAATCCAGTGGGAGGAGAATCCTTACTATATGATGAAATCCAGTGGGAGTATAATCCTTACTATATGATGAAATCCAGTGGGAGTATAATCCTTACTATAGGATGAAATCCAGTGGGAGTATAATCCTTACTATAGGATGAAATCCAGTGGGAGTATAATCCTTACTATATGATAAAATCCAGTGGGAGGAGACTCCCTTACTATAGGATGAAATCCAGTTGGAGGAGAATCCTTACTATAGGATGAAATCCAGTGGGAGTATAATCCTTACTATAGGATGAAATCCAGTGGGAGGAACTCCTTACTAAACAGGATGAATCCAGGGAGAGACTCCTTACTATAGGATGAAATCCAGTGGGAAGAGACTCCTTACTATATGATAAATTCCAGTGTGAGGAGACTCCTTACTATAGGATGAAATTCAGTGGGAGGAGACTCCTTACTATAGGATAAAATCCAGTGGGAGGAGACTCCTTACTAAAGGATGAAATCCAGTGGGAGGAGACTCCTTACTAAAGGATGAAATCCCAGTGGGAGGAGACTCCTTATATAGTGAAATCAGTGAAGGACCCTTCTAAGGTGAAATCCAGTGGAGGAGACTCCTTACTAAGGATGAAATCCAGTGGAGGAGACTCTTACTATGGATGAAATCCAGTGGGAGGAGACTCCTTACTATAGGATGAATCCATGGGAGGAACTCCTTATATAGATGAATCCAGTGGGAGGAGACTCCTTACTATAGGATGAAATCCAGTGGGAGGAGACTCCTTACTATATGATAAAATCCAGTGGGAGGAGACTCCTTACTATAGGATGAAATCCAGTGGGAGGAGAATCCTTACTATATGATGAAATCCAGTGGGAGGAGACTCCTTACTAAAGGATGAAATCCAGTGGAGGAGACTCCTTACTAAAGGATAAATCCAGTGGGAGGAGACCTCCTACATATGATGAAATTCAGTGGGAGGACTTCCTTACTATAGGATAAATCCAGTGTGAGAGACTCCTTACTATAGATGAATCCAGTGGGAGAGACTCCTTACTATAGGATGAAATCCAGTGGGGAGACTCCTTACTATAGATGAAATCCAGTGGGAGGAGACTCCTTACTATAGGATGAATCCATGTGAGAGAATCCTTCTTATATGATGAAATCCAGTGGGAGTATAATCCTTACTATATGATGAAATCCAGTGGGAGTATAATCCTTACTATATGATGAAATCCAGTGGGAGTATAATCCTTACTATATGATGAAATCCAGTGGAGTATAATCCTTACTATATGATGAAATCCAGTGGGAGATAATCCTTACTATAGGATAAAATTCAGTGGGAGGAGACTCCTTACTAAAGATGAAATCAGTGGGAGGAGACTCCTTACTATAGATAAATCCATGTGGAGGAGACTCCTTACTATAGGATGAAATCCAGTGGGAGGAGACTCCTTACTAAAGGTTGAAATCCAGTAGGAGGAACTCCTACTATAGGATGAAATCCAGTGGGAGGAGACTCCTTACTATAGGATGAAATCCAGTGGGAGGAGACTCCTCACTATAGGATGAAATCCAGTGGGAGGAGACTCCTTACTATAGGATGAAATCCAGTGGGAGGAGAATCCTTCTTATATGATGAAATCCAGTGGGAGTATAATCCTTACTATATGATGAAATCCAGTGGGAGTAGAACTTACTATAGGAGAAATCCAGTGGGAAGAGACTCTTACTATATGATGAAATTCCAGTTTGAGGAGACTCCTTACTACTTGTCTCCTCACAATACTCCACTGGTTTCATCATATAGTAAGGATCCTCTCCCACTGGATTTCATCCTAAGTAAGGAGTCTCCTCCCACTGGATTTCATCCTATAGTGAGGAGTCTCCTCCCACTGGATTTCATCCTATAGTAAGGAGTCTCTCCATGGATTCATCCTATAGTAAGGAGTCTCCTCCCACTGGATTTCATCCTATAGTAAGGAGTCTCCTCCCACTGGATTTCATCCTATAGTAAGGAGTCTCCTCACACTGGATTTTATCCTATAGTAAGGAGTCTCCTCCCACTGAATTTCATCATATAGTAAGGAGTCTCCTCCCACTGGATTTCATCCTTTAGTAAGGAGTCTCCTCCCACTGGATTTCATCCTTTAGTAAGGAGTCTCCTCCCCACTGGATTTTCATCATATAGTAAGGATTCTCCTCCCACTGGATTTCATCCTATAGTAGGAGTCTCCTCCCACCTGGATTTCATCATATATGTTGAGGAACTCCTTACTATAGGATGAAATCCAGTGGGAGGAGACTCCTTACTATAGGATAAAATTCAGTGGGAGGAGACTCCTTACTAAGAGATTCCAGTGGGAGGAGACTCCTTACTATAGGATGAAATCCAGTGGGAGGAGACTCCTTACTATAGGATGAAACCAGTGGGAGGAGACTCCTTACTAAAGGGTGAAATCCAGTAGGAGGAGACCCTTCTATAGGTGAAATCCAGTGGGAGGAGACTCCTTACTATGGATGAAATCCAGTGGGAGAGACTCCTTACTTAGGATGAAATCCAGTGGGAGAGGAGACTCCTTACTATAGATAAACCAGTGGGAGGAACTCCTTACTATAGGATGGATCCGTGGGAGTGACTCCTTACTAGGATGAAATCCAGTGGGAGGAGACCCTTACTATAGGATGAAATCCAGTGGGAGGAGACTCCTTACTATAGGATGAATCCAGTGGAGGAGACTCTCACTATAGATAAATCCAGTGGGAGGAGACTCCTTACTATAGGATGAAATCCAGTGGGAGGAGAATCCTTACTATATGATGAAATCCAGTGGGAGTATAACCTCCTACTATATGATGAAATCCATGGGAGTATAATCCTTACTATAAGTGAAATCCAGTGGGAGTATAATCCTTACTATAGGATGAAATCCAGTGGGAGTATAATCCTTACTATATGATAAACCATGTGGAGGAGACTCCCTTACTATAGGATGAAATCCAGTTGGAGGAGAATCCTTACTATAGGATGAAATCCAGTGGGAGTATAATCCTTACTATAGGATGAAATCCAGTGGGAGGAGACTCCTTACTAAAGGATGAAATCCAGTGGGAGGAGACTCCTTACTATAGGATGAAATCCAGTGGAAAACTCCTTACTATATGATAATTCCAGTGTGAGGGACTCCTTACTATAGAGAAATTCAGTGGGAGAGACTCCACTATAGGATAAAATCCAGTGGGAGGAGACTCCTTACTAAAGGATGAATCCAGTGGGAGGAGAACTCCTTACTAAGGATGAAATCCGTGGGAGGAGACTCCTTACTATAGGATGAAATCCAGTGGGAGAACTCCTTACTATAGGATGAATCCGTGGGAGGAGACTCCTTACTAAAAGGATGAATCCAGTGGGAGGAGACTCCTTACTAAGGATGAAATCCAGTGGGAGGAGACTCCTTACTATAGGATGAAATCCAGTGGGAGGAGACTCCTTACTATAGGATGAAATCCTGGAGAGACTCCTTACTATAGGATAAAATCCAGTGGGAGGAGACTCCTCTATATTGAAAATCCAGTGGGAGGAGACTCCTACTATAGATGAAATCCATGGAGGAGAATCCTTACTATATAATGAAATCCGTGGGAGGAGACTCCTTACTAAGGATGAAATTCAGTGGGAGAGACTCCTTACTAAAGGATAAAATCCAGGTGAGGAGACTCCTTTAGGGATACATCCAGTGGGAGGAGACTCTCTTACTATAGGATGAAATCCATGGGAGGAGACTCCTTACTATAGGATAAATCCGTGGGAGGAGATCCTTACTATATGATGAAATCCAGTGGGAGTAAATCCTTATATAGATAAAATCCATGGGAGGAGACTCCTTACTATAGATGAAATCCAGTTGGAGGAGAATCCTACTATAGTGAAATCCAGTGGGAGTATAATCCTTACTATAGATAAATCCTTGGGAGGAGACTCCTTACTAAAGGATGAAATCCGTTGGAGGAGACTCCTTACTATAGTGAAATCCTGGAGGAACTCCTTATATAGATGAAATCCAGTGGGAGAGACTCCTTACTATAGGATGAAATCCAGTGGGAGGACTCCTTACTATAGGTGAAATCCAGTGGGAGGAGACTCCTTACTATAGATGAAATCCATGGGAGGAGACTCCCTTACTATAGATGAATCCAGTGGGAGGAGACTCTTACTATAAGGTGAAATCCAGTGGAGGACTCCTTACTATAGATGAATCCAGTGGGAGGAGAATCCTTCTATATGATGAAATCCGTGGGTATATCCTTACTATATGATGAATCCAGTGGGAGTATATCCTTACTATAATGATGAAACTCGTGTGGAGTATAATCCTTACTATATGATGAAATCCAGTGGGAGTAAATCCTTCCTATATGATGAATCCGTGGGAGTATAATCCTTACTATATGATGAAATCCAGTGGGTATAATCCTTACTATTGATGAAATCCAGTGGGAGGAGACTCTCACTATAGGATGAATCCAGTTGGAGGAGAATCCTTACTATATGATGAAATCCAGTGGGAGTATAATCCTTACTATATGATGAAATCCAGTGGGAGTAGAATCCTTACTATAGGATGAAATCCAGTGGGAAGAGACTCCTTACTATGGAATGAAATCCAGTGGGAGGAGCTCCTTACTATAGGATGAAATCCAGTGGAGGAGACTCCTTACTATAGGATGAAATCCAGTGGGAGGAGAATCCTTCTTATATATGAAATCCAGTGGAGTATATCCTTACTAATATGAATCCAGTGGGAGTATACATCTTATATGATGAAATCCAGTGGGAGTATAATCCTTACTATATGATAGAAATCCAGTGAGTAAATCCTTGCTATAGGATAAGACATGGGAGGAGACTCCTTACTAATAGGATGAAATCCAGTGGGAGGGAGACTCTTACTATAAGGATGAAATCCATGGGAGGAGACTCCTTACAATAGGATGAAATCCGTGGGAGGAGACTCCTTACTATAAGGATGAAATCCAGTGGAGGAGACTCCTTACTAAGGATGAAATCCAGTGGGAGAGACTCCTTACTATAGGATGAAATCAGTGGGAGAGACTCCTTACTATAGGATGAAATCCAGTGGGAGGAGACTCCTTACAATAGGATGAAATCCAGTGGGGAGACTCCTTACTATAGGTGAAATCCAGTGGGAGGAGACTCCTTACTATAGGATGAAATCCAGTGGGAGGAGACTCCTTACTATAGATGAAATCCAGGGAGAGACCCTTCTATAGGTGAAATCCTTTGGAGGAAAATCCTAACTATAGGATGAAATCCAGTGGGAGTAGTAATCCTTACTATAGGATGAAATCTAGTGGAGGAGACTCCTACTAAGGATGAATCCAGTGGAGGAATTCCTTACTATAGGATGAAATCCAGTGGGAGATACTCCTTACTATAGATGAAATCCAGTGGGAGTAGACTCCTTACTATAGTGAAAATCCAGTGGGAGGAGACTCCTTACTATAGGATGAAATCCGGAGTGGGAGGGAACTCCTTACTATAGGATGAAATCCAGTGGGAGGAGACTCCTTACTATAGGATGAAATCCAGTGGGAGGAGACTCCTTACTATAGGATGAAATCCAGTGGGAGGAGAATCCTTACTATATGATGAAATCCAGTGGGAGTATAATCCTTACTATATGATGAAATCCAGTGGGAGTATAATCCTTGCTATATGATGAAATCCAGTGGGAGTATAATCCTTACTATATGATGAAATCCAGTGGGAGTATAATCCTTGCTATATGATAAAATCCAGTGGGAGGAGACTCCTTACTATAGGATGAAATCCAGTGGGAGGAGACTCCTTACTAAAGGATGAAATCCAGTGGGAGGAGACTCCTTTACTATAGGATGAAATCCAGTGGGAGGAGACTCCTTACTATAGGATGAAATCCAGCTGAAGTATTTACTATACGATGAAGTTAGACTGGAAAAAGTGATAAAAGCTACTAATTACAAATAACAGGAAAAAACTTTAAACATAGCATTTAGGGCTGGGTCCCACTACTGGGTGCATTTTGCTTCCGGTTGCGTTGCCAGCGTAATACTACCGGGTAGTTCCCACTATATGCAGTCCGGACCATTATTGGTTTGCGTGCACAACTTTTCGGACGGACCGCATGCGTGCCAATAACATTGATATGACCTGGAATGCAGCATACGGAGTATTACACACAGCAGCACATTACAATATCCTGCATGCACTGCTGTGCGTGATAGTGAGACCTAGCACTTAGGGCTGGGGGGTTGCCTTCCCTTATACCAATTTTTTTTTCTTCAATAGATCGATGCAGCCACCGAGGGATCCAGAGGGAGGGGAGAACTCCACTGCACATGCCGGAGCCATCTCAGTAGGGCAGGAAGTAGCAGGTACGGATTACACACAGAGAGGCTCCTACTCTTCATTCTTCTGGACTTTCATCAGGCTGTGCAGGACAAAGGTAAGGAACTTTTAATAATACACAGTAGGAGAAACTTTAGTTTGGGGGTGGACATGTCCTTTAATAAATATATATTATGTAGCATCTCCTGTTATTCTGTTTTTATAAGTTGGATATAACCCATTAGTGACCACTGCCATAAAGGACTAGGAAAACTGAAAATTCATCATATTTACCAGTCATTTTCATGTCCTGGACTGCTATGTCCGTGGTCTATTTTATTACTTGCATATTTCTTGTCCATATTGGGTGTATGGGAGGGTTAACCCATTAGACACCACTGCCATAGCAGTCCAGGAAATAAAAAATTACTGGTAAGCATGGTAAGTACAATGTAACACAACATTAATGGTCTACTTTGTACTGAAATTATATTAAAAATAGATTTTAGCGAGATGTAGGAAAATTTGAATTAGAATTTTAAGAGACTTCCGGCTTTCTCATGGTAAATCAACGTTCCATCACACTATGAACCCCTGGAACAAGCTACTCAGGGCAAAACTTTAACTACAGAAAATGAGCAGTTTATTCTTTGAACAGGGCAGTATTAGTTAAAATGTTTAGTTTATACATGTTCTGTTTCATATTTAACTATGTGTCATAAATATATTTGTAGAAACAGAACAATGTAGAACAGTTTTTGTAAAATCTTTATTTAAATTTTTCGAAAAGTGTCTTTAATAAATAGTACATACCTTATGTAAAAATCTGTTTAATATGGCCTTTTCATCTTTGAAAACTGGGTTTGTAAATAAGGTAAACCAGGGAATAGTAATATTACTTTAATAAGCTGTAATTGATCTTTTATGAATCATCTATTACTGCTATACTCACTGTATGAAACAACAATATCTAGTACATGATCTTACCTCCCTTGTACTTCACAACACAAAGAGAAAAATAAAGTTTAAAGGGGAACTGTGGTCTCCCATGAAAGGCCAGTTTCCTACCTTTAAAACAAGCCATCAACCACCTCTCTACGTTTTCCACAGCCCAAGATATAAAGAAATTACTGACCAGAAAGTTAATGGGTGGGAGGCTGTCATGTGACATTCCTCCTTCTGCTCCTCCACCTCGCCACCGGTGAGCACAGCCTCCGACCTCAGTGACAGGACAGGAGACAGGAAGTCCCTCCCCCTCCCTGCTGTGTGAAAGATCCCCACAGAGAAGGTAAGGGAATCTTTAGCTCTACTCTCTCACTATGGGAAAATAGCCTTCAGGCAAAGGTCTCACTCTGCCTGAAAAGGCTGTTTTCACACAGTTTTCTGTAAGGGGGGGGTCTGAGTGTCCCACGGCACCCACAAATGGTAGGGGCCACAGGACCGTGAGTGGGTGGGGCCACGGGACCCATGAGTAGGCAGGGCCATGGGACCCACGAGTGGGCGGGGCCACAGCACCCACAAGTGGGTGCGGGGCCAAAGCCCCCACGAGTGGGCCGGGCCAATGTACCTGCGACTCGGCGGGGTCACATGGGGCCAAAGGGGGCCTGCAAACAGAGGGTTCATGGGGCCCATGAGTGGGAGGGCCCATGAGTGGGAGACAAGGGGGGCTTGCAAGAGGAGGGGGGCTGCAAGGAGAGGAGGAGACACAGGGCAGATTGACCTGGTGATGCTGCTGCCATATCACACACAAAAATGTAAATATCTTCAAAACTATGCAAAGTAAACAATGACAATAAATGTAAAAAATTTGCAGGAGAGCAATTTATGTAAATTTACCTAAAGTCATTTTTGGACCACAGTTCCCCTTTAAGTAAAAACTCTGTTTCTTATGGTTCTCATGCAGTGCCTCTTCAAAATCCAGGAAACTGGAGAGTAGGAGCTCCCAGTTTCAGGAAAAGGGATAAATTGGGATCATGGTTTCAGCTCAAGAGTTCGTTATAACATCTTAAGGAACATATAATCAATCGGACGCACCATATATTGGATTCCATCAGAGACTTTGGACATTTGGACCTTGTCACTCTTTTTCCACATTGGATTTACAAGTATCTTTGACTTGGCTCACGGACTTTTCAGATGCCATATATATCTAAGTATTCATTCTATTATCCCCTTCTACCCTCACCTGTGTGTTACCGTTAATGTTCAGTAAGTTAATTAAGTTTTTCTGTATATTTTTATGTACTCTTTTGTCAACTTTTAATAAATGATATAAAATCATTATCGGTAATTGTCTTATCTGATTATTACCAAAATGTCTGTGAGTTAAGCTACTCTAAGAGTATTGTATGTATAATTATAATTATATCTATATTATTATATAATATATATATATATATATACACACACACAACTGTATAGGTTGTGGATAACTTTTTTTCTTGCAGGATTGTGATAGTTTAAGGGGGTGTGGATAACCTCATAGATATATTTAGTAGGTCCTTCCCCTATTTTTAAGAAGGTGGTGGCAGCAAGTATATAGATATTAAGCAATATTGTGTGATATATTAGTTTTGTACACTAACCCCCTCCTTGTCTGTTCTGTTTTATCGACCTGACGGTTACTTGGAGTGTGTTTTCCAGTAACTGATAGGTGGGTAAGCGTCATAGACAGGAAGGTTTGTGACACAATCCACCAACAATCTACCACCAATCTAATAACCAATCCACCAACAATCAACCAACAATCTACCACCAATCTACCAACCAATCCACCAACAATTAACCAACTAATCCACCAACAATCTACCAATCAATCCACCAACAATCTGCCAGTATCTACCAACTAATGCACCATCAGTCTACCAATCAATCCACCAATAATCCACCAACAATCTACCATCAATCCACCAACAAACTATTAATAATCCACCATTAATCTACCAAAGTGTCCACCAACAATCTACCAATCAATCCACCAACCAATATAATGAATAGGATGCAGAGAGTAGTTGTTAATGGGGCTTCATCATTATGGACTAAATTGCTAAGTGGGGTGCCACAGGGTTCTGTGTTGGGGCCGCTTCTATTTAATCTATTTATTAATGATTTGGAAGTGGGTATTGTCAGCAAGGTTTCTGTGTTTGCTGACGACACAAAACTTTGTCGACCATTTAAAACTTCAGAGGATGTGCAATCGTTGCAGGGGGATCTAGATAGATTGTCACATTTGGCTGCTAGGTGGCAGATGAAATTCAATGTTGATAAATGGAAGGTGATGCATTTTGGACTTAAAAATCCTTGTGCTAATTATACTATAAATTGCTCTGTGTTAAGTGAATCCCTGTTGGAAAGGGATCTTGGAGTTTTGGTGGATAACAAACTTAAAGGTAGCAAGCAGTGCCAGGTGGCAACAGCCAGAGCCAGCATGGTATTGTCTTGTATAAAGAGAGGTATGGATTCAAGGGAGGAAAATGTTATTCTCCCTCTTTACAAAGCATTGGTAAGGCCTAATTTGGAATATGCAGTGCAAATTTGGAATCCTGTGTACAAAAGGACATCTTTGAAATGGAAAGGGTTCAGAGAAGGGCAAGTAAATTAATAAGGGGATTGGGGGAGCTTGAATATAAGAAGAGACTGGAAAAGTTACAATTATGTACGCTGGAGAAAAGGCGCTTGCGTGGGAATATGATTACTGTGTATAAATACATTAACGGGCCATACAATAAACTATCTGGGGCATTGTTCACCAATAGAACATGACAGAGGACACGAGAACATCCCTCATTTAGGCTTCAAGTTGGGAAAGGGTTTTTCACTGTGAGAACGGTAAAGCTATGGAACTGTCTTCCAGTGGACGTTGTTATGGCGGGTTCATTGGTCAGTTTAAAATAAAAGCTGGATGAGTTTTTGCAAACAAGGAGTGTTGCAAGTTACTGGTATTGATACATAAATCACCATACAATCTACCATCAATCTAACACCAACAATCTACCATCCAATCAACCAAAATTTTTTCTACCAATCCACAGACAAATTTACCAATCAATCCATCAACCAATCCACCAACAATCTACGAATCAATCCACCAACAATCCACCATCAATCTACCAACCAATCCACCAACAATTTACCAACCAATCCACCAACAATCTACCAGTTACCAACTACAAATACACCATCAATCTACCAATCAATCCACCAACAATCCACCTACAATTTACCAACCAATCCACCAACAATCTACCACTCAATCCACCAACAATCCATCAACAATCTACCATCAATCCACCAACAATCTACCATAAACAATCTATCGTCAATCTACCATCAATCCACCAACAATCTACCATCAATCCATCAAGAATCTACCATCAATCCACCAACAATCTACCATCAATCCATCAAGAATCTACCATCAATCCACCAACAATCTACCATCAATCTACCAACAATCTACCATCAATGCACCAATCAATCTACCATCAATCTATCAACCAATCCACCAACAATCTACCATTCAATCCACCAACAAATCACCATCACTTCACCAACCGATCAACAAACAATCTACCATCAATCCAACAGCAAGCCACCACCAATCTACCAATCCACCAACAATCTATTATCAATCAACCAACCAACCAATCCACCATCAATCTACCAACTAATACGCCAAAAATCTACCAACAATTTACCAATCAATTTACCTTTAAGCCCCCAACAAACTACCATCATTCCACCAACTAATCCACCATCAATCTACAAACCAATCCACCATCAATTTACCAATCAATTCACCAACAATCCACTATTAATCTACCAACCAATCCACCAACAAACTTAGGCTTAGGCTTACACACTTTATGCTTGCTGCCACCACATTCCAAAAACAGGGGAATGACCTGCTAAACCCATATATGGGGTTATCCGCACCCCTAAATTATAAATTTATATCAATCCTGTATACTACACCTATAACTCTATACACAGTTTTATATATATGTATAGAGAATAGATAACCAGAGCACTCAGCGGTCTTGGTGAAAAAAAGATAAAGTAGTTTATTAACACATATCAACGCGTTTCAGCTATCCAGTAGCCGTCATAAGGATGTGATATCACTGCAAACAACTTCCCTATAACAGGTGTCCTCCCCTCGTCATAATGACACACCTCCCAACTAACACATGCACTATTAACCCTTACGTGTTAGATAGTCCACAAAGGCTATCATAGAGTAAATGAGTGTAACCATAAATATTAAATATTAAATAGCTATAAAATCACCTAAAAGTGTGTGTGCTATAGACAATAATAGCTAGTTAAAAACATATAATATACATTTAAGATCAATAGTTAAAACTGTGCTTTTAAACCTAATCCCTACCACCTTAGTGATACATAGATAATAAATATTAGTAATAAATATAGAGTAATAACTGTTGGATGTTCATCAGGTAACAAATATTAAGTAAACAAATATTCCATAAACAATTGTTAGGTACAATAGGCTAAGACTTCACAGATCACAGAGAGGCAAGGAGGTTAATATGACATAAAATATATCCTACAATGTATCCATACTTAATAACATGTATCAAAAGGATTTTGCAAGTGTATCAAATAGATTTTATAAATGTAACAGACTGTTGTCCAACACCATGGAACCACCTATTCCCAATTTCTGCTAAATGGTATCTAGTACCAAAGTTTTAAATATGTGAAACATTATAAAAAGCATGATAATATAACTTGTTCATTAAGGCCCGAGGTTTAAGTGTATCCAGAGTCTTAATCCACCAAACCTCTTTCTGCAATAATTTTTTTGCCCGTATTTTCGTGTCAGGTATATTGGTTATTTGATCGATGGCCATCCATTTAAGGGTGGCCAAAGGATGTTTCGCCTCCCTAAAATGGCGTGCCACCGAGAGTTCACCAAATTTAGAATCTCTCGATGGACCAGATACATCCTCCAACAGTGCAGCTCTAATAGATGCTCTATGGTTTGCCAGCCGCTCACGGGGCGTTGTGGATGTCTTGCCAACGTAATATAAGCCACAGGGGCATGTTATAATATAAATGACATCCACACTAAGACAAGACAGCCTCTGTCTGATTTTGTATCTACGACCCGTCTGTGGGTGTGGAAAATCTGGTCCCGTGAGCATAGCGTTACAAGCCTGGCATCCCAGGCATCTGTAGCATCCCATTTTTTTAGTGGGCAGCCAGGTACTATTAGCTTCACTTTTTTTGTTTTGTTTGTGGGCCAGTTCTTACCAGTAGATTTCTAAGGTTCCTTCCCCTCTTAAGAGCAAAGACCGGACTAGTATCTGCAAATGGGAGGGTTTTGTCACTGGTAAGAATGTTCCAGTGCTTCCTTACAGACCATTTGACCTGAGCACTATGTGCAGAGAATTGTAAAGTATAAGGGATTTTTTTCGATTGGCAAATGGGTTCTGCCTTAGTTTTTATTAGAGAGCCTGTTTTTGCATATAGTATTGCTCGATTTTTTTGTTCCTCAATTATATTTTGATTATAGCCCCTTTGCTCAAATTTATGGGCCATATTCTCAAGTTCCATAGCTTGGTTGGGGTTAGTATTATTAAATAACACTCGTAAAAATTGGGAATAAATAACCCCACGTTTTTGGTGTGGGGGATGATAACTGGTAGAATGAAGAATGGTATTCTTATCCGTGGGTTTGGCATACAAACATGTCTCCAATCTCTCACCCTCCTTGTAAATTTTTAAATCTAGAAATTCAACATATTCAGTGCTAGCTGTCATAGTGAGCTTAACTTTAGAATCTTGTTGGTTCAAAAATTGTACAAACTCATTACATTCTTCCATAGTTCCTCCCCACAAAACAAACAGATCATCAATATATCTCTTAAAGATCAATAACTTCTCTTTAAAGAGGGGATAAATAAATCGTAGTTCAAAGTCTTCCATAAATAAATTTGCGAAAGCCGGTCCCACATTTGATCCCATAGCGGTTCCTGCCACCTGATTGTAGAATTGTTCCTCGAATTTAAAGTAATTATTTTCTAATGTAAATAGCAGCAGTTCCATCAAGAATTCTATGGGAGATTTTTGATGGTTGGATCTGATTAATGCCTGTCTGCAAATTTCAACACCTTCCCTCTATATATATATATCCCTTATCCCTTCCCTTTATTATTATATAAATAAATTTATATTTTTACGGAGATTGCATTGAGTTTTTAGGAACAACTAACTAGGTGGGGATATATAGCATTAATAAATATAGGAAAGATCCATATGTATATGTGTAATTAGCACTATTTAATTAAAATCACCATAAGAAATAACACTATACAAAGTATAGTACTACTACCTACTACTGAATTACAAAACAATTTATATACAATTAATAAACTAAACTTACTTTACTGGACACCCCTAAGTTTGAATGGAAAACTCAAAATGATAGGTTAAGACACACCTCCAGGATTTTTACAGGGTCTCCATGTAGACACTAAAAGGAAGTGGAATTTTACTAACATCCAATGAGAGGTTCTGATCTTCCACTGTTAGCATATCAAAAAATTCTCTTAGGCACTGTCCATGAAAAGACAGGAAGTGTAAGGAAGTTCCTGTATTACACCCAGTTATGTGCTGTTCGTAAAACACGTGACAGTCTTAGCCAATTAGAACATTCTTCAGACTCTCACATTTACTCCCCCTCCCCTCCCCATAGAAAGTAATGAGACAACCCAGTTTCTGTTTGCTAGACAGGAAGTGTCTGTTTATGATTAAATGACTTTGCATGTCTCTGAAACTACCCAGCATTCATAGAGAAATGGGCAGTTTTTACCCCAATATTAATACATTAAAGGACAAATCCACCCTTATAAGAACATCTTTTAGAAAGAATGGCCTCTTTAAAATATGTTGATATATCATACTTTGTCCTATGAATTCATTACTGTATGCCTGCTATGCTTTTGGATGCCTCATGGAAACTGAGCAATTTAGAAACCTGTACTGAGCAGGTACTGAGCCTGGGCATGCTCAGAAGAGGCAGATAGGGGATTAACATTCAGTAATTGGCTGTGATGTCAACTGTCAAATCCATAACTGACAGTTGCTAACTGGAAGAACCAGGAAGCAGAAAAGGGAAACAGGACATTGTGCAGGATTTCAGGTTAGACTTATATATTTCAGATTTCAAACTATTACCGTTTAGGGTTTTGGGGAGTGATTTACCTGTATGTAAGTTTTCATTTTAGGGCTGGACTTGCCCTTTAAACATGAGGCTGTCAGGTACCTTTAGTTATAAGAAGGCTCTACTTGATTTTATACACTGTGGAGAGCTTTTAGCACCTTTATCCAAACCTCTCCATAACTTGTCAAGCTAATCAGAATCCTGTGTTTCCTAACCCATAGATACTGTAAATCTGGAACTTGCGGTGGTAATTACCAATAAGTATGAACCTAGCATGTTATTCTGGATCCTGTATAGGGTCTCAGGATGTCCAATGGAGCTGTTCAGATTGAATTGAACATTGTGGCAGGATTGCCTGGATCTGTGTTCAGATCTGCAGGTTAATACCATTTTGTCTGGATACATATAATACATGTGTCCCAACTGAGCATCTGCTTTGTGTGAGAGCCCTGCCAGGACAGATGACTGTTGGTCACAGTAACAGTGGCTGCAGCCAGCAGTGCATGTGACAGACTGATCATGTGGTCCCATAGGGAACTGCATGATTGGCCGTAATTTACTAACTGACCCATTTGTCTGATACTGACGACCGAACTCGGTCGTGGCTGGCTGCCCCACACCATCACATATTTCCAGCCGACTAATCGTGGCACTATTGGTTTGTTACTGGTGTTTACCCAGAGGGTGCCAACCAGTGACGCATGATGTGTACTAACGGCCGATAATCGTGCCATGTATGGGCACTTTATCGGCTAAAATGGCCGTTCTGTCGATACACGGCACAAATATAATCCGAATCGGCCGCTCGCACACGTCATGCTTCGGCACCGGCTATTGCAAGTGTACACGAACCTTTACACTTTATAGATTATAACTGCCAGGTAGGTGGTATTTGGAAGTGAGTGCAAATATGGTTAAGTTTATGACTCTAACAGGGAGATTCACCCAGAGGCACAAGCTCTCTGGGCAAATCTCCTGTATGGGATTTACCAGAGGCTGTGTGATTTTGGGTGAATCTCACCCGCAAATAAGTATTTATCACCAGCTATTAGTTGGTGTTTAATACTTACGTGTAAAGAGGCACGCAACCTCTGGTAAATTACTTTGAAACGGCTGCTCGAGTGCCTCTTCTGGTACTCGCACTGCCGCCGCAAAGCGGGCATTAACGTTGCGCCAACCAATCGACCCATATAATGCTTCCCTAATCCAATAGTCTAATAGCTATGGATGTATGGGAAGGGCAGATGAATCACTTGCATGTTCAAACCCTTGGGTAGGAAGCGCTAAAGCATGACTGTGGGCTTTTAATGTCTTTAAGTCAGTTAAATGTCTTTATTCCAGGATGTATGAAAACTAAGTTTTCCAGAATTCTGGGCAGTTAGTGAATGCTGGGAGTTGTAGTTTTAAACATGTGAAAAGTTCATTAAGAAGACACGAACTGCAAAGCAGAGAATGCTGGGATTTGTAGTTTTCAAAACATGTGAAAGGTCACAAGCTTAGGCTGTATTAGATATAGACAGATGCCTTAGCTACAGGATATTAAGAAAAAACTTACTGCAAACAGAGAATGCTGGGAATTGTGGTTTTCAAACACGTAAAAGGTCACAAGTTAAACACGCCTGCTTTATACCATTGGGCTGTATTATATCTAGACACATGCCTTTGTCACAGGCAATAAATAATACTTTGCATGTCCCCCCCCAATATATATTTATATGTTAGATTATTAAGGCAATGCTATTATAATAACATGATTCTATGAGGTACCTTCTGTTATAAGAAGGCTCTATTTCATTTTATACTCTGTGTGGAGCTTTTAGCTCCTCTATCCACACATCTCCCTACCATGTATATTCAATCAGTATCCTGTGCTCCCAAGTCCTAACCCCATAGGTTAGTTAAACTTGTTGTGGATTAAATACTAATAAATATGAACCTTGCATGTTAATCTGTATAGGATTTAAGGTAGCTATACATATATCCGATTTTACTTATCCAACCAAGCACTCCTGCAATATTAATTTGATCTTGCCAGAACCACCTTTCCCATTCTTCTATGTCACAGACAGGCGGTTCTTGCATGATCGGTCTAATGTCTAATTTGGGACAGAGGGAGGCCTCTGGATTTGGGACAGAGGGGGCCCCTGGCCTTGGACAGAGGGGGGACTCTGGCCATGGGACACTAAGAGGGTACTCTGGCCTTGGGACACTAGGGGGGCACTCTGTGCTTCTAGCGCCCGTTATTGTAGCGGGCTTAATGTCTAGTTATATAATATTGTTCCTATTTTACCTTCAATAATGTTCACCACCTCTTTCCATATGAAAACAATGTTGGGTATCATTTACTTTTGAATGTATGTACATATAGTGTCACATGGTTTAACATGTTTTTATGGGTGTGGCTTATTCACATTGGGATAACTTAAGGGGTTAATGTTTTAGCTTTATAAGGCATATGCTGGGAACACCCCTCCATGACCCATGTGTGATTTTTGTATCAAGTTGTAGCTGCTGCTACTATGTGTTTTTACTAATGTTTCCGAAATAAATTTTAACTGCTTTTAACTGAAGATTGGTTGCCTGCCTCTTATACACCCGTTTGGGTTTTTTGGAGTAAAAATAAAATCTAAGAATACATTTTTAGACTTTAAATGGCATCTCTACTTACAAAAGTGCCTTAGATTTTTTTACAGTTTAATTGAATAACAGGAGGTAAAGGAGCAATGTCTTAACTCCCATTCTTCAATTAAACAGCCAGAAGCAAACAGAACTTACCCACATCTCTATCGTGGATAGTTATACTACAATGTTAAATATCATCCCTATCTGGATAGTTATATTGACAATGGTACAATATCATCCCTATCTGGATAGTTAGATAACATGGTACAATATCATCCCTATCTGGATAGTTAAAACATGTTACCATATTCAGCCCTATATGTATGTTAGATCATTATCAATATCATCTCTATCTGGGATTTAATTACAATGTTACAATATCATCCTATCTGGATAGTTTATCATACAAAATGTACAGATATCATCCCTATCTGGATAGTTAGAAAAAATTTACAATATCATCCCTATTGGATATTATATACAATTTTACAATATCATCCCTATCTGGATAGTTAGATACCATCGTGACATATCATCCTATCTGGATAGTTAGAAACAATGTTACACTATCATCCCATTGGCCGTTAATACCATGTTACAATATCATCTATATCTGGGATAGTTATATACATACAAGTTACATATCATCCCTATCTGGTATAGTTTTAGACAAACAATGTTACAATATCCTCTCTCATCTGGAATAAGATCCAAGTGTTACAATATCATCCCTATCTGGATAGTTTATATACAATGGTACAAAATCATCCCTATCTGGATAGTGTAATATACAAATGTCAAGATCATCTCTATCTGGATGTATATACACTCATGTTCCAATATCATCCCTATCTGGATAGTTATATACAATGGTACAATATCATCCCTATCTGATAGTTATATACCAATGTTTACAATAATCATCCCTATCTGGATAGTTAGACCCAATGTTGACAATATCATCTCTAATCTGGATAGTAAGATACATGTTACATAATCATCCCCTATCTGGATCGTGTAATATACAAATGTTACAATACTCATCTCTATCTGGATAGTTTATATCAATTTTACAATATCATCTCATCTGGGATAGTTTGTGTTACAATTTACAAGATCATTCTATCCTGGATAGTAAGATACAAATGTTCAATATCCATCCTATCTGGCTAGTTATATCAATGTTACACAAGATCATCTCTATCGGGAGATTATATACAATTTAGCAATATCATCCCTATCTGATAGGTTACAAATATAACAATGGTAAAATATCATCCCCTATCTGGATAGTTAGAAACCATGTTCAATATCATCCCTATCTGTCTAGTTAGATACAATGTGACACATATCATGCCCGATCTGGATAGTTTATATACATGGTAAAATATCATCCCTTCTGGTAGTTTTAGAAACAATGTTTACAATATCATCCCTCTGGATAGTTATACACAATGGTACAATATCATCTCTATCTGGATAGTAAGATACACTTTACATCTCAGCCCTATCTGGATAGTTTTCTATACAATGGTACAAAAAATATCATCCCTATCTGGATAGTTAGACAATGTTACAATTCATCCCTATCCTGGATATTATACCCAATGGTACATATCATCCTATCTGATAGTAAGATACCGTGGTTTAACACTATCATCCCTAACCCTCGGATAGTTATATACACTGTTCAATCTCATATCCCTCTCTGGATAGGTTAGAAACAGAATGGTTACAAATATCATCCCTATCCTGTATAGTTTAGATACAAGGTTCAATATCATCCCTATCATTGGATAGGTTATATACATTGTTCATATCATCATCTATCCTGGGATCGTGAGATACATGTTACAATATCAAACTCTATCGGATCAGTTTTTGTATATTAACAGATGTTACATTCATCCCTATCGGATGTTATATCCACTGTTACAATATCATCTCTATCTGGATAGTTATTACAATGTTACAATTCATTCTATCTGGGCTAGTTAGATACAATTTACAATATAATCTCTCATCTGGATATTAGATAACAAGTTTACAATATCATCCCTATCTGATAGTAAGATACATGTTACAATATCATCCCTATCTGGATGTTATCCTACAATGTTACAATATCATCCCTATCTGGATAGGGTTAGCGATACATGTTACAATAGCATCCCTATCTGGCCGTTTATATACAATTTTACAATATTCATCTCTATCTGTATATGGTAATATACAATGTTCAAATATCATCCCTATCTGGAATAGTAAAGATACAAGATTCAATAAAAGCCTCTCCTAATCTGGATAGTTATATACAATGTTCAATATCATCCCTATCTGGATAGTTTAGATACATGTTACAATATCATGCCCTTATCTGGATAGTTATAGTTACAATGTTACAATTTTTATCTCTTCTGGATAGTAAGATACAATGTTTTACATATCAATTCCCTATTCCTGATGTAGATACAATGTTACACAATATCATCCCTATCTGGATAGTAAGATACCATGTACAGATATCATCCCTATCTGGATATTAAGATCCATGTTACAATACATCTCTATCTGGATAGTAGATACAATTTACATTCATCCCTATCTGGATGCTAGATCCAGTGTCTACAATATCATCTCTATCTGGATAGTTAGATACAATGTTACAATATCATCTCTATCTGGAATAGTAAGATACAATTTTACAAACTATCATCTCTATACTGGATAGTTAAGTAAATGTTACAATAGCATCTCTATCTGGTAATTAAGATACAATGTTACAATATCATCCCAATCTTGATAGTTAGATCCATGTTACAAATATCCTCTTCTATCTGGCTAGGTTTACACAGGTTACATATCATCTCTATCTGGATAGTTAGATACGAATGTTACAATATCATCCCTATCGTGGACAGTTTATATCCAATGTTACAATATCATCCCTATCTGGATAGTTAGATACAACTGTTACAAATATCCTCTCTATAGAAAGCTGGATAGTTTATACACAATGTTACAAGATACATCTATCCTTGATAGTTAGATACAATTTACAATATCTCTCTATCTGGATATACGATACAATGTTAATATCCTCCCGATACCTGGAATAGTAAGATGCAATGTGACAATATCATCCCTATCTGGGAAGATAAGATACGTGTTACAATATCTTTCTACTGGATCGTACGGAATACCATGTTACACAATTCATCCCGCAATCCCTATCTGGATTAGTAAGATACAATTGTTACATATGCAATCCTAGCTGGATAGTTAGATACATTTACAATATCATCTCTATCCTGGATAAGCTAGACTACAATTTTTACAATATATCTCTATCTGTGATATTAAGACAGGGTTACAAATTCATCGCTATCTGGATAGTTAATACAGGTGTTACAATATCATCCCTATCTGGATAGTTAGGATACAATGTTACAATATCATCCCTATCTGGATAAGTAGATCACTGTTACACTATCATCTCTCTCTGGATATTATGACACATGTTACAAATATCATATCTATCTGGATCGTTAGATAAATGTTACAATATCACCATCCCTATCTGGATAGTTAGATACAAATGTTAGCAAATTAACTCTATCCTGGATAGTTATAACACAATGTTACAATTCGATACTCTCCCTTTTCTTGGATAGTAAGATAAATGTTACAGTATCATCTCGATCTGGACGTTAATACATGTTACAAGATATCATCACCTAGCTGGATAGTTAATATACAATGTTACCATATGCATCCCTATCTGATAGTGATATACAATGTGTACAATATCATCCCTATCGGATAGTTATATACAATTTAGCATATCATCTCTACTGGATAGTTAGATACAGTGTTACAATATCCCTATCTGGAGAGTTATCTAGCAATGTGTACAATCTCATCCCTATCTGGAATAGTTATATACCAATTTTCCAATCCTCATCTCTATCTGGATAGTTAGAATACCGAATTTGACAATATCATCTCTAGCTGACTAGTTATATACACATGTTTACCAGGATATCATCCTAGCTGGAGAGTAAGATACAATGTTTACAAAACATCCCTATCTGGATATTTAGATACAATGTTACCATATCAATCTCTATCTGGATATTCACGAAATACAATGTTACAATAATACACATCCCTAATCTGGATAAGTTATATACACTTTTAGCAATATCATTCCCTATCTGGATAGTTTTATATACATGTTTACAATATCATCCTATCTTGATAGTATGTACATTGTTCCCATAATCATCTCTCGCTGGATATTTAATACAGTGTTACAATATCCCCCTATCGATAGTACGATACAATGTTTACAATTATCTCCCTATCTGGATAGTTATATACAATGTTACAATATCATCCCTTCTGATTCAGTGAGATAGCAATGGTTACAATATCTCTCTAGCTGTCAGTTAGATACAATGTTACAATTTCATCCCTATCTGGATAGTGATATAACATGTTACAAATATCATCTCTATCTGGATAGTAAATATACACTTTTACAATATCATACCCTATCTGGATAGTTTAGATACAATGTTTACCATATCTCTCTGATCTGGATCAGTAAGATACAATGTTACAAGTATCATCCCTATCTGGATAGTTAACACAATGTTACAATACTCATCTCTGTCTGGATAGTTAGCTACAATGTACAATATCACTCTCTATCTGGAAAGTTGAAAACAATGGTTCCCATGATCATCCCTATCTTATAGTTAGAAACAATTTCAATATCATCCCTTCTGTATAGTATATACAATTTTACAATATCACTCCCTATCTATATAGTTATAATACTAAGTTACAATATCATCTCTATCTGAGAGTAGAACAATTTTACAATATCCATCGCTATCTGGATATTCAGATACGTGTTACAATGCATCCCTATCTGGATGTTAGATACAATGTTAACAATATCATCCCTACTGATAGTAAGATAACATGTTACACTATCATCCCTATCTGGATAGTTATATACAATGGTTACATATCATCCCTATCATCGATAGTTATACAATGTTACCCATCTCATCTCTTCTGGATAGTTTTATCAATTTACAATATCAGCCTAATCTGGATTTAGAATACCATGGTCAATATCATCCCTATCTGGATAGTATATATACAATGGTACACTATCATCCCATAGCTGGCTAGTTAGAACAATTTACAATATCATCCCTTCTGTAATCTTATGATACAATGTTTACAATATCAATCATCTTCTGGATGTTAAATAACAATTTCAATATAATGCCCTATCTGGATAGTTTTATATACATGTACAATATCATCCCTATCTGGATAGTTCGAAACAATGTTACAATAGCATCATCCTATCTGGATAGTTATATAGAATGTTACAACAATAGCATCCCATCTGGATAGTTAGATACAATGTTCAATATCATCTCTATTCTTGATAGTTTTAGAAACATGTTACAAATATCATCCCTATCGGTAGAATCCCTATCTGGACAGTTTATATACAATGGTTACCATCTCATCTCTATCTGGCATATTGATATACAAAAGTTTACAATAGCGATCCCTAGCGTGGCTAGTTGAACATGTTTTACAATATCTCTCATCTGGATTAGTAAATACAATGTTACACTATCACCCTATCTGGATAGTTATATGCAATGGTACCATACATCCCTATCTGGATAGTTATATAACCATGTTACATATCAATCTCTCAATCTGGGATAGTTATATACAATGTTTACAATTCATCCCTATCCTGGATCTTTTTATATACCAGGGTACCAGAGAAATATCATCCGCCTATCTAGATTGTTATTAGACAATTTTACAACATACATCCCTACCTGGATAGTTTTGACACAATTTACCATATCTCTCGATATGGATAGTAGATACATGTTACCAATATCATCCCTATCTGGATCGTTATATACAATGTTACAATATCATCTCTAATCCTGATAGTTTATACAAGTTACAATACCATCTCTATCTGGCATAGTTATATCCATGTTAGAATCTCATCTCTATCTGATAGTAAGATACAATGGTTACAATCGCATCCCTATCTGGATGTTATATACAATGTTCAATATCTCTCTATCGTGGAGGTTTATATACAATGTTACAATTCAAGCCATCTGGATATTATATACAATGTACAATCGTCATCCCTATCTGGATAGTTAGAAAACAATGTTACAATATCATCCCTATCTGTATAGTTAGATACAATGTTACAATATCATCCCTTCTGATAGTTATTCAATGGTACATATCATCCCTATCTGGAATAGTTAGAAACAATGTTACAATATCATCCTATCTGGATAGTTATACCCATGTTACAATATCATCTCTATCTGATAGTAAGATACAATGTTACATATCATCCCTATCTGGATAGTTATATACAATGGTACAAATATCAATCCCTATCTGTCTAGTTCGAACCAATGTTCAATCTGCCTCCCTATCTGGATATTTATACACATATGTTTCAATATATCATCCTAATCTGGATAGTACGATACAGTGTTACAAATCATCCCTATCTGTATGGTTTATATACCATGTTACAATATCAACACCCTATCTGGATAGTTAGAAACATGTTCAATTGCATCCCTATCTGTATGTTATATACATGTTACAGAGGATATCATCCCTATCTGAGAGTTTATATACAATGGTCAAGATCATCTTATCTGGATAGTTAGATCAATGTTACAATATCATCCTATCTGGATATTAATACATTGTTACAATATCATCCCTATCTAGGATAGTTAGATACATGTACATAATCATCGCTATCGATAGTTATATACAAAATGGGTCCAATATCATCTCTATCTTATAGTTTGATACAATGTTACAATATAATCTCTATCTGATAGTTAGATACAATGTTACAATATCAGCCCTGATCTGGATTAAGATAACAAGGTTACAACCATATCATCCCTCTCTGGATATTTATATACAAATGTTCCAATTCATCCCTATCTGGAATAGTTTAGATCCAATTTTACACTATCATCCCTATCTGGACAGTTATATACATATGTTACAATATCATCTCGATCTGGATAGTAAATACAAGGTTCACTATCATCAATCCCTATCTGGATAGTAAAGATCCAATTTACAATATCATCCCTATCTGGATAGTTATATACAATGTAGGGGGGAATATCTCCCTATCTGGATAGTTAGGGGAGTCCATGTTACAATATCAATCCTATGGCTGGATATTTGATATATACAATGTTAGCATTTTATCTCTAATGCTGGATATAACGATACAATGTTATCAATATCATCCCTATCTGGAATAGTAAATACATGTTAGCAATTCATCCCTATCTGGATGTAAGGATAATCGGAGGGATGATCTATAAAAACAAAAACAATTGTTCAATATCATCCCTATCTGGATAGTAAGATACAATGTACAATTCATCTCTATCGGATAGAAATACAATGTTACAATATCATCCCTATCATGGATGTAAGATACAGTGCTAAATATCATCTTCTATCTGGATATTTAGATACAAGGTTACAATAATCATCTCTATCTCTGGATAGTAAGATCAATGTTACAATAGCATCTCTATCTGGGGATAGTTAGTACAATGTTACAATAGCATCTCTAGCTGGATAAGTTAGATACAATGTTACAATATCATGCCCCATCTGGATAGTTAGATACAATGTTACAATATCATCTCTATCGGATAGTTGATACACAATGTTTACAATATCATCTCTATCTGGATAGTAGATACAATTTATAAACAATAGCATCCCGACTGGACGTTAGATACAATGTTTACAATATCATCCCTATCTGGATAGTTGATACAATGTTACAATATCATCTCTATCTGGATAGTTATACCCATGTACAATCAATCTCTGGATCTGATAGTAGATACAATGTTAGCAATATCCATCTCTATCTGGATAGTAAGATATCAATGTTCAATATCATCCTATCTGGATATAAGATTCAATTTTCAATATCATCCCTACTGGATAGTAAGATCACAAGGTTACAATCTCTTTTCTATCTGGATCGTATATACAATGTTTCAATATCCTCCCTACTGGATAGTAAGATACAAGTGTTTACAATAATCAATCTCTATCTGGATAGTAGATACAAGTGTTACAATATCATCCTCTATCGGATAGTATTACAAAGATCCAAATCATCTGTCTATCTGGATGTAATATATACATGTACAATCATCTCTATCTGGCTATAAGATAACATGTTTTACAATAGTCATCCTATTGGATAGTTAGATACAATGTACAAATCATCTCATCTGGATAGTAAATAACAATGTTACAATATCATCCTCTATCTGGATAGTTATACTGACATGTTACAATTCATCTCTATCTGTATAGTTAGATTACAGTGTTACATATCATCCCGTCTGGATAGTTAGATACAATGTTACAATATCAACTCTGTAAGAACATGTAACATTATGGATAGTTATAACACAATGTTACAATTAGCATCCTTCTGGATGTAAGATACAATTGTTACCAATATAGCTGACGTTAGAGCAAACCATACTCTGTAATAGTTTAGACTACATGGTACCATATCATCCGCTATCTGGATAGTTATAATACAATGTTACAATATCATCCCTTATCTGGATTAGTATACATGTTACAAATATCTCTCTATCTGGACTATGTTAGATACATAGTGTTACATATCAATCCCTATCTGGATATTATACTAACAATGTTTACAATCAATATCCTATCTGATAGTATATCAAATGTTACAATATCATCTCTATCTGGAAGTTATGATACAAGGTTACAATCATATCTCTAGCTGGCTAGTTAGATTACCGTGTTAACAATATCATCCACGGAAGTGCATTCATATCTTCGGAAGTTATGATACACATGTTACAACTCATCCTCTATCTGGATAGTGACAGATAACATGTAATTAAATATCATCTCCTATCTGATATTATATACAATGTTACAAGATCATCTCTGCTGGATAGAATAACTGTTATATCATACCTGAAGTAAGTTGACACATATCATCCCTATCTGGATAGTAGATAGCAATGTACAACTATCAATCTCTCTCTGGATTAAAAAATGTTCATATCAACCTATGGTTGTTAACAATGAATGCATCCCATACTTGTATAGTACAATACAGATGTTACAATATCTGCCCTTCTGGATAGTTTATACCAATGGTACATATATCTCACTAGTCTGGATAGTAGGATACAATGTTAACAATATCACTCAGTCTGAAGTAATAGTACAATTGTTACAATTCATCCCTATCTGGATGAATTGTATACAATTACAATTATCCTCTCACTCGGATAGTAAGACCATGTTAATACATCATCTCTATCTGGACAGTTAATGTACATGTTACAAATATCATCTCTCGGATAGTATAAACCAAGTGTTAAATTCATCTCTGACTGGATAGTAGATTAGCAATGTTACAATATCATCCCTATCTGGATGTTAGAAAATGTGTGTACAATATCATCTCTATCTGGATAGTTAGATACAATGTTACAAAAACCCTATCTGATAGAATACCTGTCCATATCTCTTGGATAGTTAGGAAATTTTACAGATTCTTCTGATTCAGATATTTACAATATACCCTATCTGGATAGATTTAGATACAGTGTTACAAATCATCCCTATGGAGATAGTTAGATACAGTGTACAAACATCATCCCTCTCTGGATTAGGTTAGATAACAGTGGTTACAATCCATCCTTCTGCTAGTTAGATACATGTGTACAATATCATCTCTATCGGTATTTTAGATACAAGTGTTTACCAATATCATCCCTATCTGGATGAGTAGATCACATGTTACCAATACATCCATAGCGTGATCGGAACTACAAGGGTACAAATATCATCCCTATCTGGAAGTAAGATACAAGTTTACAATATCACCCCTATCTGGATTAGTAAGATACAAGTGTTACATATCATCCCTATCTGGATAGTAGACGTTTAACAGTTACAGCGATGATCAATCTCTAGTACAGGGTTACATGATATGCTCTGGGTTTAGATTACAATGTTAACAATATCATCCTACTCTTGGATAGTTAAGATAACAGTGTTACAATATCATCCCTATTGGATATGTAGAATCCAGATGTTACATATCATCTCCTAATCTGGATAGTTTAGATACCATGTTACAATATCACCTATCTGGATAGTTAGATACAGTTTACCATATATCCCTGATCTGGGTAGTAGTTAACACAAGGTTTACAGATACATCCCTATACGTGGATAGTAAGATACAGTTTACAAGCTTCAATCCCTATCTGGATAGTAAGATACAGTGTTACATATATCCCTTCTGGTATTAACACTGTTACATAGCATCCCTACGCGGATAGTAAGATTAACAGTGTTCACAATATCATCCCTATCGGATAGTTATACACAATGTTACAATACTATCTCCTACCTGGAGAGGTAGCTACATGTTCAGATATTATTCCTATCTGGATGATAGTTATACACAAGGTTACAGAATATCATCCCTGACCGGATAGTAGATACAGTGTTTACACATATCTCATTATGGACATTATGGACATTAAGACACTTATACAATGCAAACTGTTATCTCAGAGTACGCAAAAACTGAAAGTTCCCTGAATAAAGGACAGGTAAAAAGGAAGATAAATTGTACAGTGTATTTAACCCCACTTTCCTGGCTTGCTGCCCAGATCACACAATTTTCCTTATTCATGTTTTAATGGGGAAGAAAGTGCTTATTTAGGGCACAGCCAAACTGCACTCACAAACGGCAATCGCACACTGGAAATCGTCATGTGATTCCATGTCCGATTCATTGCGTTTGCGAATGAGGTTTTTCTTTAAGTATAGTAACACACATGTCGATTGACGATTAACAAATGCAGAATGCAAATCCATGCGATCAATCGAACGCACATTTTCGGTGGGTTGCTGCGTTTTCAATAATAGCTTTGGCCTAGCCCTTATTTATTATTTTTTAAATGTAATACAGTGGGAAAATAGCTTAGGCTTTGAAGACGAGAAATGCTGCCACATAAACATAAGCCAGCTGTTCTTACCAGACACGTCAGGCTGAGTGTCACTTTTGGTAAATGGTCTGATCGCATTCAATCGCTTTACAAAATGTGAGTAAATCCCAGTAAGGGATTTACTCAACTTGCGGATTTTAACGTCAGCTATTAGCTGGCTGATTAAATCCGCCGCAAAACTGCACAAGCGCGTATTGAATCGGCTAGCGGTCGGATGCGCGGGTGTTATTTTGCGTAACCAACGCTCAACGACCTAATATGGAGTTTAAGTGTACGGCTAACCGGTAGTCGATAGTGTTTCTAATCACATATTATTGTCCACTGAAAGATTAGATGTGGGAAAGTACCTGCCTGTAAGGGATGCTGGGAGGTGTAGAAGACCTTAATATCGGGACAATAAAAAGTGTTTGTCAGGGACAAGATAATTCCTGCATTTGAAGTTTGTGAAATAAGTGAAATGGGTTATCTGACCAAATGACAATGACCGAACATTACTTTACAGCTATAGGGTAAATAGTAAACTGGTTCTAATAAGTCACACAAAGATTTGCTAAACATCCCACAACATTCCCTTTAATAAGGTGGAAATACATGGCACGGAGCCGTGTGCTAGGTCAGTTTCATATTACCCCCCAGCCCCCCCCCCCCCCTCCCTCCCTGCAGCCCGTAACATGTTGTTTTCTATAACTGTACCTTTGTTGGAGGGTATCGATTCTGTACTAGATTATTCTATGTGGGAGATTATATAGTCGCCAAACATGCTTCCGTAGCGCTTTACCAACTCCCGGGAAGGAGACTGCGCAGCGCAAAAACAGGGGGAGACATACAACACCCTTACAGATGTATCCAAGGGGTTCGAGTCGAACTCAGGGCACTCAGAGCTGCAAGGGTATCTATTGGCTAACCACCATGGCGAACCATCCTCCCACCCCCTTGCCTGTGCCGCCGCACATGTACAAATATTGAATATGTTGCTGCAATTTGTGACTATTAATTTGACATAATTTACCTCCTTTAACACCCGCCTACCAATCAATCCCCCTAAAAACCTAGGGGGTCACGCGGATTCAATATTGGGGCGCCGCAAAATGCCAAGCAGATGTAAAACCACGCAAATATACGATGTATATAGGTTACCGTGGTTTACACTGAGTTTGCATTGCCTGCGCATTTCCGAGAAATGCTCGGAAGAATAGCGTGGCGCGGTGATGCAAAACCACCCTTTGTAAGTTTTGCGCTACCAGTAGCGCGGAACTTTAACGCCACTGAATAGGAGGCTTTGAGCCGGCGCACTTACCTGGCAGAGACCCGTGATGACAAAACTCGCACAGGGATTTTGCATCGCGGGAACTCGGGCAGGTGAGCGCGTCGGAAGAAAGAAAAATTTGCATCTCCCACCTAAATTCGGTTGCTGTGCCGGCGTTGCTGCTAAAGTCTTTTAATATCCTGAAATATCATTTAAAAGAGATGAAAAAACTAATTCACGGGATACAGACGTGTCAGTACATTTTTAAAGGGAGTTGTTGGAGGGTATGTATTAACCAGGAACACACGGGAAATCAGGCTTAGACCTTATGGTTTCCCAGACAAAAGGGTTGCGGGTTTTTTTCAGCTTACATATGTAGGAACAAATAAGCAATTGAGACTGTATTTTAGAAATCAAGTTCAGTTTAAAAACGGATTTAGCAAAGTGTGTGACGCTTTTACAACCCCATATGGCACAAGTTTTTAGTGCACATATAATCACCTGTTTGTGTACTCTGATTGTAATAATGTACAGCACTGTGCCCCAAGTGGCCTAATAATACCAATTATACATACATTATATATACAAGCCTTAGCCAATCCCTATACAAATACTGTGAGGTTGGTCCGTTAGAGTGGTATGACACTCTCATTGCATGTTACAGATCTCCAGGCAATCATCTCCCACAATATTAACATCACAATGAGCTACGTGCACCTTTTACTAACTTCTATTTTTATCAAGACTAGAAGAATTCTATGGAATCAAGTGAGGAAGATTATAACCTTTGTGTTCCCCCAGATAGGAGGCACAACATTGATGAGGTGCTGGGTGAAGTACAGTACTCATTGAAGAGAGACACCTGAGCACCATCGTAACTGTGTTTATGTGGGGTGACAAGCAGAGTAGAAATTAGACAGACACATTGTGTCAGGGTTCAATAGTCCGACAACGAACAATCTGAGATCAGGGATCCAAAGGAATTAGGTTATCTTATTGTCCTTCGCATTACTCCATAAAGTTATTGTTATGTTAATATAAAGCGCTGATGGGGAGGACTCTGTAATCCTTTTTTAAGTATTTTTTAGGTTCCTGTGGGTGGATCCCCTGGGGTTAAAATGCCAATCTTGTGATTGAAATGTAAAGAGCGATATTAAGAATAACTGTGATGTATAGTATACGGAGTTATATAATCTCCTTATCTAAACGTTTGTAAACCAGATGGGAATGTTTTTAATTCGCTCTTCAATTAATGAGTGCTGACAATAAAGAAGTAAACAAGAAGTACATATCATCAACCAAGAATACACTGCAGATATGTGTAATACTGTCCTATGGCAGTGTCACTAATGGGTTAACCCTCCATACACCAAGACATGGTGGAGATATACAAGTATAAAGAAAAAACTCATCCCCTCCTCACCAGTCGTTTCTCTGTCCACAACATGAAGAAACAAATTGTCTTACCCTCCTAAACCAGACTGATTGTTTCCTGTCTCCCTTCTTTATTCAGCTGAGCTGTAGCATCAGTGAGCAACCTACAGTGTAAGTGATTATTCAATTCAATGTTATTATTTCAGTTGTTATAACATGTTTATCTATCTCCTCGGATGTCATCTTATAGTAAGAGCTCCTCCCCACTGGATTTCATCCTATATTAGGAGGAGACTCCTTACTATAGGTTGAAATTCCAGTGGGAGGAGACGCCCTTACTATAGGATGAAATCCAGATGGGAGAGACTCCTTATATAGGATGAAATCCAGTGGGAGGAGACTCCATACTATAGATGAAATCCAGTGGAAGGATAATCCTACCTTATGTGAAATCACGTGGGGAGTTATAATCCTTACTACTATGAATAAATCCGAGGGGAGGGAGACTCCTCACATAGGATGAATATGGAGGAATCTATAGTATGAGGATCAGTGGGAGTAATCCTTGACTATATGATGCAATCAGTGGGAGATAAGTCCTTACCTATAAGGATGAATCCTGTAGACACATGGATAACTCCTAGTGGGAAGAGACTCCTTACTATAATGTAAATTACCAGTCCTTTTGGGTTTGAGGAGACTCCTTACTACTGTCTCACTCACAAACTCCCACTGGATTTCAGTGATATAACGCTAAAGGATTTCTCCTCCCACTGGATGGTCATCCTATATAAGGAGTCTCCTCCACTGGATTCATTCCTATAGTGAGGGATCTCTCTCCCACACTGGATTTCATCCTATAGTAAGGAGTCTCCTCCACTGGTTTTCATTCCTATAGTACAGGAGTCTCCTCCCACTGGATTCATCCTATAGTAAGGGAGATCCCTCCTCCCCTGGATTTCATCAGATAGTAGTGAGTCTCCTAAACACTGGATTTTATCCTATAGTTAAGGAGTCTCCTCCCACTTAAATTTCATCAATAGTAAGTGAGGTCTCCTCCCACTGGATTTCATCACTTTAGTAAGGAGTCTTCCCAGCATCTGGATTCATCCATTAGTAAGGAGTTCCCACCCACTGATTTCATCATATATAAGATGTCTCCTCCATTTGATTCATCCCTACTAGTAAGCGATTGCTCCTCCACTGGCTTTCCATCATATATGGTGAGAGACTCCTCTTTACTGATGATGAAATCCATTGGGATGGAGACTGCTCTGTACCACCTCTATGCGATAAAATTCATGGGAGGAGACTCCTTTACTAAAGGATGAAATCCAGGGGAGGAGACTCCTTACTATGGATGAAATCCTGGAGAGACTCCTTACTATAGATGAAATCCAGTGGTGGGGAGACTCCTACTAAAGGGCCCTGTAAATCCAGTAGGAGGATGACTCCTTACTATAGAGAGAATCCATTGGGAGGAGATCCTTACTATAGGATGAAACCAGGGGAGGAGAACTCCCACTATAGGATGAAATTCCCAGTGGGAGTGAGACTCGCTTACTAGTAAATCCAGTGGAGGAGAATCTACAGCTAGTGATGGAGAATCCTGAGTAACATATCATGATGAAATCCAGTGGGAGTATAATCCTTACTATAGGTGATGAAATCCATGGGGAAGAGATCCTTACTATATGGATAGACATCCAGTGGGGAGGAGCACTCCTTACTATAGGATGAAATCAGGGGAGGAGACCTTATGATTAGGATGAAAATCCGTGGGAGGAGACTCCTTTACTATAGGATGAAATCAGTGGGAGCAGCATCCTTACTATAGGATGTAAATCCAGTGGGAGGTAGCTCCATACTATCGGATGAATCCAGTGGAGGAGATACTCTTACTATAGGATAAATCAGTGGGGAGGAGACTCCGTTACTATAGGTGAAAGTCCTATGGGAGGAGAACTCCCTACGTATAGGATGTAAATACAGTGGAGGAGGAGGACTCATTACTATAGGATGAAGATCCAGGGGAGGACGACCTCCTTACTATGATGATGAATCGGTCCCATCCCATTAGGAGGACATTCTTACTATATGATGAAATCCCAGTGGGAGTATAATCCTTATATATGATGAAATCCAGTGGGCATACTCGATGAATCGCGTAAACCTACTTTGAGAATCAGTTGTGAGGAGAAGAATCCGTACTATATGATGAAATCCAGTGGGAGTATAATCCTAGCTGCACTATATATGATGAAATCCATGGGACGTGAAATCCGTTACTATACGGATGAAATCCGTGGAGAAGAGCACTCCTACATATTATGATATGACTTCTGAGTTGTGTTTGAGGAGACTCCTTACTACTTGTCTTCCACACGAGAGTATATACTCACACCGCACTGCGCGTATGTATCAGGCTCAAGTCCCGATATTAAGGATGCCCCACTGGATTTCATCCTATAGTAAGGTAGTCTCCTCCCACTGGATTTCATCCTATATGGGAGTCTCCTCCACATTCATCTAAATGATTCTTCAGCTTATCGGCTCAAATAGTTAAGGATCTCCTCCCACTGGATTCATCCTATAAGTAGGAGCTCTCCATGGATTCTTTTAGTAGGTCTCCCTCCCACTGGATGTCTCCTATAGTAGAGGAGTCTCCCTCACATTGGATTCTTATCCTATAGTAGGAGTCTCACCCCACTGAATTTATCGATATAGTAAGGAGTCTCCTCCACTGGATTTCATCCTTTAGTAGAGGTTCCTCCTCCCACTGGATTTCATCTTTATAAGGATTCCCCTCCAGCACGGTGACTTTCATCATTAGTAAGGAATTCTCTCCACCGGATTGTCATCCTATATTAAGGAGCTCCTCCCCACTGGATTTCATTTTTCATAGTATGTGTGAGGAGACTCCTTACTATACGGATGACAAATCCACCAGTGGGAGGAATATAGAGAATAACGTGGGGTCTCTACTATAGAGAAAATTCAGTGGGAAGGAGACTCCTTACTAAGGATGAATCCAGTGGAGGAGTACTCCTTACTATAGGATGAAATCCAGGTGGAGGGAGACTCCTTACTTACGATCGGTGAAATCCAGTGAGGAGGAACTCCTTACTAAGTCGATGAAACTCAGTGGACGGAGACTCCTTACTATAGGCAAAATCCAGTGAAGGAGACTCCCTTACTATAGGATGAAAGCCAGTGGGGAGGAGAACTGCTTACTATAGGATGAAATACCAGTGGGAGGAGACTCCTTACTATAGGATGAATCGCAGTGGTGAGTGACTCCTTACTATGGATGAAATTCCCGTGTGGAGGTGATACCTTACTTATAGGACTGAAATCCAGTGGGAGGAGACTCCCGTAATATAGGATGAACATCCAAGTGTGGCAGGGACTCTACTCACTTAGGAGGATGAACTCCAGTGGGAGGACTCCTTACTATAGGATGAAATCAGTGGGAGGGATCCTTAACTAGATGAAATCCATGGGAGGAAGAATCTTACATATGATGAATAGGGGGATATAATCCTAGAAGACTGTGAAATGTGAGTATAATCCTTACATAGATGAAATCCAGTGGAGTATAAGCCTACTATAGACGAAATCCGTGGGAGTATAATCCTTACTATACTGATAAAATCCAGTGGAGTCATACTTAGGAGCAATCCGTTGAAGATCTTATAAGGATGCCAGACTCCAGTGGGGACGATGAATCCTTACTATAGGATGAAATCCATGGGAGATATGAAAGGAATCAGTGGGGGACTCCTTACTAAAGGGCTGAAACCAGTGGAGAGAGACTCCGTTACATTGAGGATGAAATCCAGTGGAAAGGACTCCCTTACTATATGATAAATTCAGTGTGAGGGAGGCTCTCTATGATGAATTCAGTGACGGAGACTCCTTACTATCAGGTAAAAACTTGGAGATACTAAGGAAAATCCGAGTGGGAGGAGACTCCTTACTAACCAGGTGATGAAATCCATGGGAGGGACTCCTGAACTAATAGGATGAATGCGCAGGAGAGAGACCTGTCCTTACTATTAGGATGAAATCCAGTGGGAGGAGACTCCTTACTATAGAGGATGACAAGCCAGTGGGAGGAGAGGAAAACTCCTTACGCAATAGAGTGAAATCACGTGGGAAGGAGATAACCCTTACTAATAGGATGAACATCCACAGTGGCGAGGGCCACTCCTTCTATAGGATGAAATCAGGGAGGGACTCCTACATAGATAAATCCAGTGGGAGGAGATACTCTTACTATAGTTATGAACTCCCCATGTGGGAGGAGACTCCTTACTATAGGATGAAATCCAGTGGGAGGAGAGCCTTAACTATAGATTAAATCCAGTGGAGGAGGAACCTCCTTACTATAGATGAAATCCAGGGTGGAGGGAGACTCCTTACTAAAGGATGAAATCCAGTGGGAGGAGGACTCCTTACTCCCAACTGAATAATATACAGTGGGAGGGAGTACTCCTTACCTTATGATAGATAATCCAGTGGGGAGAACTCCTTACCTAAGGGATAAATCCAAGACTGTGAGGAGACTCCTTAACTCTTAGGATGAAATCCAGTGTGGAGGAGACTCCTTACATAGGAGAAATCAGTGGGAGGAGACTCCTTACTATAGGAGGAATCTGGGACCGACTCTGGGATGGGAGGAACCATCCTCTTGATATGATGGAAACTCCATGGGAGTATAATCTCTTACTATATGATGAAATCCAAGTGTGTGTGATGGAGTAAATCTTACTATATGATGAACATCCAGTGGAGTACAATCCTTAACTAATGATGAAATCCAGTCGCAGGAAGTATATATCACTGTAACCTATATGATGATCCAGTGGGAGATATCACGACCTATAGGTAAAAGTCGTCAGTTTGTGGGAGGAGACTCCTTACTAAAGGATTGAAATCCATTGTGAGGAACTCCTTATATAGGATGAAATCCGTGTGAGGAGACCCTTACTATAGGATGAAATCCAAGGGGTGCAAGGAGACTCTACTAAAGGGTTTGAAATCCAGTAGGGAGACTCCTACTATAGGATGAAATCCAGTGGGAGGAGACTCCTAACTATATGCCCTGAAATCGCAGTGGGAGGAGACTCCTCACTATACGGTGCAAATCCTAGTGGGAGGAGACTCGCTTACTATAGGAGCAATCTCAGTGGGAGGGAGAATCCTATATATATGAATGATAAATCCAGTGGGAGTGATATAATCCTTACTTTGATAATGAATGCGCGGAGGGAGTAGAAACTCGCCTTTATATAGGATGAAAAGATCCAGTGGAAGAGACTCCTTATGATGAAGGCATAATAATTCCAGTGACTCGGGGAGACTCCTACTACTTGTCTCTCACAATACTCGCCACGGATTCCATCATATAGTAAGGATCTCCTCCCACTTGGATTTCATCCTGATGATAAAAGGAGGTTCCTCCCACGGATTTATCTATAGTGAGGAGTTCTCCTCCCCTGGATTGTCCATCCTATGTCAGGGAGTCTCCTCCCATGATTCGATCCTATGAGGGTAAGAGTCTCCTCCACTGGATTCCATCCTATAGTAAGGGTCTCCTCCCACTGATTTCTCCTATAGTAAGAGGTCCCCCTCTCACACTGGATTTTATCTATAGTAAGGAGTCTCTCCCACTGATTTCATCATATAGTCAGGAGTCTCCTCCCCTGGATTTCATTCCTTGTAGTAAGGAGTCCTCCTCCACTGGATTTCATCCTTTAGTAAGGAGTCTACCTCCCACTGGATGTTTCATATATAGTAAGGTTCTCCTCCCACTGATTTTCATCCTATAGTAAGGAGTCTCTCCCACTGGATTTCTTCATATAGTGTGATGAGACTCCTTACTATAGGATAAATCCAGTGGGAGGTAAGAATCCTTACTATAGGATAAAATTCAGTGTGAGGAGACTCCTATACTAAAGATGAAATCCAGTGGAGAGACTCCTTACTATGGATGCAATCCAGTGGGGGAGACTCCTTACTAATGAGGATGAATCATACACGTGGGGAGGAGACTCCTACTAAGGGTAATTCGCAGAGGCGGGACTCCTAACTATAGGATGAAATCCGTGGCAGGAGATTACACTGATTCCAGTTGACTCTACTATAGGATGAATCCAGTGGAGGAGACTCCTTACTATAGGATGAAATCCAGTGGGAGGAGACTCCTTACTATAGGATGAAGTAGGGATCCTTAAGAGATTCCAGTGGGAGGTGACTCCTCTATAGGATGAAATCCAGTGGGAGGAGACTCTATGTATCAATCCATGATGGAATGACTACGCTGGGAGAGACTCCTACTGGGAAGGAGAATCCCAGATCCACATAGGATGAAATCCCAATCCCGCCCCCCGTCCTGCCGCCCGTCGGTTCCCCCCTGCCGCGAGGGACTCCTTACTATAGGTGAAAAAAAAAAACAAAAATCCAGTGGTGAGGAGAATCCTTACTATATGATGAAACCGAGTGGAGTATAATCCTTACTATATGCATAACTCAGTGGGAGTATAATCCTTACTATAGAATGAAATCCGCAGTGGGAGTATAATCCTTATATAGATGAATTGCTCACCCGTGGGAGTTAATCCTTAACTATATGATAAAATCCAGTGGGAGAGACTTCCCTACTACTACGTATGAAATCTTGAGGAGAATCTTACTATAGGATGAATGCCAGTGGGAGTATAATCCTTACTATAGATGAAATCCATGGGATGAGGAACTCCTTACTAAAAGGATGAAATCCGTGGGAGGAGACTCCTGTTTGTGTTTACTATAGGATGGAACATCCAGTGGAAGAGACTCCTACTATATGATTAAAATTCCCGTGTGAGGGAACTTGGAACAGTGGGGACTCCTTACTATAGGATAGAAATTCAGTGGGAGGAGACTCCTTACTAAGGATGAAAGTCCATGGTTGAGGAGAACCTTACTAAAGGATGAATCCGTGGGAGGAGACTACCTTACTAAGGATGAATCCCAGTGGGAGGAGACTCCTTCTATAGAGGAAATCCAGTTGGAGGAGACTCCTTACTATAAGGATGAAATCCAGTGGGAGGAGACGCCTACTAAGGATGAAATCCAGTGGGAGGATACTCCTTATAGTAGGATGAAATCCAGTGGGAGGAGACTCCTTATATAGGATGGAAATCCAGTGGAGGTAACTCCTTCTATAGGATGAAATCTAAGGGGAGGAGGGGGACACTCCTTACTATATGGTGACATCCAGTGGGAGGAGACTCCTTACTCAATAATGAAAATCCGTGGGGAGGAGATCTCTATGAATGATCAGTGGAGAAATCCCGTACTATAATGAATCCAGTGGAGGAGATCCTTACTAACGAGGATGTTAAATTACAGGTGGAGGAACCTCCTTACGAAAAGGATAAAATCCAGGTGAGGCAGACTCCTTTACTCATAGGATGAAATCCAGTGGGAGGAGACTCACTTACTATAGGATGAAATACCAGTGGAGGAGACTCTACTATATGATGACACAGTGGGAGGAGAATCCTTACTATATGAATGAAATCCAGTGGGAGTATAATTCCTTACTATATGAATAAAATCCAGTTGGAGACTCCCTACTATAGGATGAATCCAGTTGGGGAAGAATCCTTACTATAGGATGAAATCCAGTGGGAGTATATCCATTACTAGTAGGGATGAACTACCTAGTGGGAGGATACTCCTTACTAAGGATGAATCCAGTGGGAGGAGACTCGCTTACTATATGACTGAAATCCAGTGGATGGAGAGACTCCTTATTAAGGATGAAAATCCAGTAGGGGGGAGACTCCTACTATAGATGAATCCTGGGATGGTGACTCCTTACTATAAGGATGGAAATCCAGTGGGGCAGACTCCCTTACTCTATGATGAATCCAGTGGGAGAGACTCCTTACTAGATGAATGAATCAGTGGGGAGGAGACCTTACTATAGGATGAAATCCAGTGGAGGAGACTCCTTACTATAGGATGAACTCCAGTGGGAGGATAATCCTTCTTATATTTGAATCCGGGGAGTATAATCCTTACATATGATGAAATCCAGTGGGAGTATAATCCTTACTATATGATGAAATCCAGTGGGAGATAATCCTTACTATATGATGAAATCCAGTGGGAGTATAATCCTGGTTACATTTAAGATGAATCCAGTGGGAGTATAATCCTTACTATATGATGAAATCCAGTGGGAGTATAATCCTTACATAATGATAAAATCCAGTGGGAGGAGACTCCTCACTATAGGATGAAATCCCTTTGGAGGAGAATCCTTACTATATGATGAAACCAGTGGGAAGTATCATTCCTACTATATGATGAAATCGCAGTGGGAGTAGAATCCTACTAAAGATGAAATCCAGTGGTGAGAACTCCTTACTATGATGAAATCAGTGGGAGGAGACTCCTTACTATAGATGAATCCAGTGGGAGGAGACTCCTACTATAGGATGAAATCCAGTGGGAGGAGAATCCTTCTTATATGATGAAATCCAGTGGGAGTATAATCCTTACTATATGATGAAATCCAGTGGAGTATAATCTTCTAATGATGGAAATCCAGTGTGGAGTATAATCCTTACTATATATGAAATCCAGTGGAGTGATAATCCTTGCTATAGGAAAAATCAGTGGGAGGAGACTCCTACTATAGGATTAAATCCATGGAGGAGACTCCTTACTAAGATGAATCCAGTGGGAGGAGACTCCTTACTATAAGGATGAAATCCAGTGGAGGAGACTCCTTATATATGTATGAAATCCAGTGGGAGGAGACTCCTACTAAAGGAGGAAATCCAGTGGGAGAGACTCCTTACTAAAGGATGAAATCCAGTGGAGGAGACTCCTTACTATAGGATAAATCCAGTGGGAGGAGACTCCTACTATAGGATGAACTCCAGTGGGAGAACTCCTTACTATAGGATGAAATCCAGTGGGAGGAGACTCCTTACTATAGGATGAAATCCAGTGGGAAGGGACTCCTTACTATAGGATGAAATCCAGGTGGAGGAGACTCCTTCTATAGGATGAAATCTTTCTGGAGGAAATCCTTACTATAGGTAGGATGAAATCCAGTGGGAGTATAATCCTTACTATAGGATGAAATCTAGTGGGGGAGGATACTCTTATAAATGATAAATCCAGTGGGAGGAGATTCCTTACTATAGATGAAATCCAGTGGAGGAGACTCCTTACATAGGATGAAATCCAGTGGGAGGAGACTCCTTACTATAGGATGAAATCCAGTGGGAGGTGACTCCTTACTATAGGATGAATCCAGTGGGAGATGTGGGGGGAGGAGACTCCTTACTATATGATGAAATCCAGTGGGAGGAGACTCCTACTATAGGATGAATCCAGTGGGAGAGACTCTTACTAGGATAAATCAGTGGGAGGAGACCTCCTCACTATAGGATGAAATCCAGTGGGAGTAGATCCTACTATAGGATGAAATCCAGTGGGAGGAGACTCCTTACTATAGGATGAAATCCAGTGGGAATATAATCCTTACTATATGATGAAATCCAGTGGAGTATATCCTTACTATATGATGAAATCCAGTGGGGATATATCCTTGCTATATGATGAATCCAGTGGGAGTATAATCCTACTATATGTGAAATCCAGTGGGAGTAAATCCTTGCTATATGATAAAATCCAGTGGGAGAGACTCCTTACTATAGAATGGTGAAATCCAGTGGGAGGAGACTCCTTACTAAAGGATGAAATCCAGTTGGAGGAGACTCCTTACTATAGGAAAATCCAGTTGGGGGAGACTCCTTACTATAGATGAAATCCAGCTGAGTATTTACTATACATGAAGTTAGACTGGAAAAAGTGATAAAAGCTACTAATTACAATATACAGGAAAAAACTTTAAACATAGCTTTAGGCTGGGTCCCACTACTGGGTGCATTTTGCTTCCGGTTGCTTGCCATCGGTAATACTACGGGTAGTTTCCCACTATATATCGGACCATTATGGTTTGCGTGCACAACTTTTCGGACGGACCGCATGCGTGCCCATAACATTGATTGACCTGGAATGCAGCATCGGAGTATACAACACAGCAGCACATTACAATATCCTGCATGCACTGTGTGCGTGATAGTGAAGACCTAGCACTTAGGGCTGGGGGGTTGCCTTCCCTTATACCATTTTTTTTTCTTCATAGATCGATGCAGCCGACCAGGGATCCAGAGGGAGGGGAGAACTCCACTGCACATGCCGGACCATCTCATAGGGTGGGCAGGAGTAAGCAGGTACGGATTACACACAGAAAGGCTCCTACTCTTCATTCTTCTGGACTTTCATCAGGCTGTGCAGGACAAAGGTAAGGACCTTTTAATAATACACAGTAGGAGAAACTTTAGTTTGGGTGGACATGTCCTTTAATAAATATATATTATGTAGCAATCTCCTGTTATTCTGTTTTTATAAGTTGGATATAACCCATTAGTGACCACTGCCATAAAGGACTAGGAAAACTGAAATTCATCATATTTACCAGCATCATTTTCAGGTCCTGGACTCGGCTATGTCCGTGGTCTTTTTATTACTTGCTATTTCTTGTCCATATTGGGTGTATGGAGGGTTAACCCATTAGACACCACTGCCATAGCAGTCCAGGAAATAAAAATTACTGGTACGCATGGTAAGTACAATGTAACACACATTAATGGTCTACTTTGTACTGAAATTATATAAAATAGATTTTTAAGCGCAGATGTAGGAATTTGAATTAGAATTTTAAGAGACTTCCGGCTTTCTCATGGTAAATCAACGTTCCATCACATATGAACCCCTGGAACAAGCTACTCAGGGCAAAACTTTAAACTACAGAAAATGAGCAGTTTATTCTTTGAACAGGGCAGTATTAGTTAAATGTTTAGTTTAACATGTTCTGTTTCATATTTAACTATGTGTCTAAATATATTTGTAGAAACAGACAATGTAGAACAGTTTTTGTAAAATCTTTATTTAAATTTTTCGAAAATTGTCTTTAATAATAGACATACCTTATGTAAAAATCTGTTTATGAATGGCCTTTTCATTTTGAAACTGGGTTTGTAAATAAGGTAAACCAGGGAATAGTAATATTACTTTAATAAGCTGTAATTGATCTTTATGAATCATCTATTACTGCTATACTCACTGTATGAAACAACAATATCTAGTACATATCTTACCTCCCTTGTACTCACACACAAAGAGAAAATAAAGTTTAAAGGGGAACTGTGGTCTCCCATAAGGCCAGTTTCCTACCTTTAAAACAAGCCATCAACCACTCTCTCTACGTTTTCCACAGCCCAGATATAAAGAATTACTGACCAGAAAGTTAATGGGTGGGAGGCTGTCATGTGACATTCCTTTCCTCCTTCTGCTCCTCCACCTCGCCACCGGTGAGCACAGCCTCCGACCTCAGTGACAGGACAGGAACAGGAAGTCCCTCCCCCTCCCTGCTGTGTGAAAGATCCCCACAGAGAAGGTAAGGGAATCTTTAGCTCTACTCTCTCACTATGGGAAAATAGCCTTCAGGCAAAGGTCTCACTCTGCCTGAAAAGGCTGTTCTCACACAGTTTTCTGTAAGGGGGGGGTCTGAGTGTCCCACGGCACCCACAAATGGTAGGGGCCACAGGACCGTGAGTGGGTGGGGCCACGGGACCCATGAGTAGCAGGGCCATGGGACCACAGTGGCGCGGCCACAGCACCCACAAGTGGTGCGGGGCCAAAGCCCCCACAGTGGGCCGGGCCAATGTACCTGCGACTCGGCGGGGTCACATGGCCAAAGGGGGCCTGCAAACAGAGGGTTCATTTGGCCCATGAGGGGGGGCCCATGAGTGGGAGACAAGGGGGGCGTTGCAGAGGAGGGGCGGCAAGTGAGAGGAGGAGACACAGGCAGATTGAACCTGGGTGAGGCTGCTGCCATATCACACACAAACAAAATGTAAATATCTTCAAAACTATGCAAAGAACATGACAATAATGAAAAAAATTGCAGGAGAGCAATTATGTAAATTTACTAAAGTCCTTTTTGACCACAGTTCCCCTTTAAGTAAAAACTCTGTTTTTTGGGTTCTCATGAAGTGCCTCTTCAAAATCCAGAAACTGGAGGTGGAGCTTCCCAGTTTCAGGAAAAGGGATAAATTGGATCATGGTTTCAGCTCAAGAGTTTCGTTATAACATCTTAAGGAAATATAATCAATCGGACGCACCATATATTGGATTACCATCAGAGACTTTGGACATTGGGACCTTGTCACTCTTTTTCCACCATTGGATTTACAAGTATCTTTGACTTGGCTCACGACTTTTCAGATGCCATATATATTAAGTCATCATTCGTATTATCTACCCCTTCTTTACCTCACCTGTGTGTTACCGTTATGTTCAGTAAGTTAATTAGTTTTTCTGTATATTTTTATGTACTCTTTTGTCAACTTTTAATAAATGATATAAAATCATTATGGATAATTGTCTTATCTGATTATTACCAAAATGTCTGTGAGTTAAGCTACTCTAACGAGTATTGTATGTATATATATTATATATATATTATATAGAATATATATATATATATACACCACACAACTGTATAGGTGGGATAACTTTTTTTCTTGCAGATGTGATAGTTTAAGGGGGTGTGGATAACCTCATAGATATATTTAGTAGGTCCTTCCCCTATTTTAAGAAGGTGGTGGCAGCAAGTATATAGAATATTAAGCAATATTGTGTGATATATTAGTTTTGTACACTAACCCCCCCTGTCTGTTCTGTTTTTATCGACCTGACGGTTACTTGGAGTTTGTTTTCCAGTAACTGATAGGTGTAAGCGTCATAGACAGGAAGGTTGTTCACAATCCACCAACAATCTACCACCAATCTAATAACCAATCCACCAACAATCACACCAACAATCTACCACCAATCTACCAACCAATCCACCAACATTAACCAACTAATCCACCAACCATTACCATCAATCCACCAACAATCTCTCATTAGTCTACCACTAAGGCACCATCAGTCTACCAATCAATCCACAATAATCCACCAACAATCTACCATCAATCCACCAACAAACTATTAATAATCCACCATTAATCTCCAAAGTGTCCACCAACAATCTACCAATCAATCCACCAACCAATATAATGAATAGGATGCAGAGAGTAGTTGTTAATGGGGCTTCATCATTAGGACTAAATTGCTAGTGGGGTGCCACAGGTTTCTGTGTTGGCCGCTTCTATTTAATCTATTTATTAATGATTTGGAAGTGGGTATTGTCAGCAAGGTTTCTGTGTTTGCTGACGACACACAATTGTCGACCATTTAAAACTTCAGAGGATGTGCAATCGTTGCAGGGGGATCTAGATAGATTGTCACATTTGGCTGCTGAGTGGCAGATAAATTCAATGTTGATAAATGGAAGGTGATGCATTTTGGACTAAAAATCCTTGTGCTAATTATACTATAACTTGTCTCTGTGTTAAGTGAATCCCTGTTGAAGGGATCTTGGAGTTTTGGTGTGAACAAACTTAAAGGTAGCAGCAGGGCCAGGTGGCAACAGCAAGCCAGCATGGATTGTCTTGTATAAAGAGAGGTATGGATTCAAGGGAGGAAAATGTTATTCTCCCTCTTTACAAGCATTGGTAAGCCTAATTTTGGAATATGCAGTGCAAATTTGGAATCCTGTGTACAAAAGCATCTTTGAAATGGAAAGGTTCAGAGAAGGGCAAGTAAATTAATAAGGGGATTGGGGAGCTTGAATATAGAAGAACTGGAAAAGTTTACAAATTATGTACGCTGGAGAAAAGGCGCTTGCTTGGAATATGATTACTGGTATAAATACATTAACGGGCCATACAATAAAACTATCTGGGGCATTGTTCACCAATGAACTGACAAGGACACGAGACCATCCCTCATTAGGCGTTCAAGTTGGGAAGGGTTTTCACTGTGAGAACGGTAAAGCTATGGAACTGTCTTCCAGTGGACGTTGTTTAGGGGTTATTGGTCAGTTTAAAATAAAAGCTGGTGAGTTTTTGCAAACGAGTGTTGCAAGTTACGGTTTGATACTAAATCACCATCAAATCTACCATCAATCTAACACCAACAATCTACCATCCATCAACCAAAATTTTTTCTACCAATCCACAGACAAATTACCAATCAATCCATCAACCAATCCACCACAATCTACGAATCAATCCACCAACAATCCACCATCAACTACCAACCAATCCACCAACAATTCCAACCATCCACCAACAACTACAGTTACCAACACAAATACACCACATCATCTACCAATCAATCCACCAACAATCACCTACAATTTACCAACCAATCCACCAACAATCTACCACTCATCCACCAACAATCCATCAACAATCTACCAATCAATCCACCAACAAATCTACCATAACAATCTATCGTCAATCACCACAATCCACCACAATCTACCATCAATCCATCAGAATCTACCATCAATCCACCAACAATCACATCAATCCATCAAAGAATCTCCATCAACCACCACAACAATCTACCATCAATCTACCAACAATCTCATCAATGCACCAATCATCTACATCATCTATCACCAATCCACCACAATCTACATTCAATCCACAACAAACAAATCACCACCTCACTCACCACACCGATCAACAAACAATCTACCATCAATCCAACAGCAAGCCACACCCAATCTACCAATCCACCAACATCTATTATCAATCAACCAACCCAACCAATCCCCATCAATCTACCAACTAATACGCCAAAAATCTACCAACATTTATACCAATCAATTTACCTTTAAGCCCCAACACTACCATCATTCCACCAACTAATCCCACCACAATCTACAAACCAATCCACCATCAATACCAATCAATTCACCAACAATCCACTTTAATCTTACCACCAATCCACCAACAAACTTAGGCTTAGCTCACCACTTTATGCTTGCTGCCACCACATCCAAAACAGGGGAATGACCTGCTAAACCCATATATGGGGTTATCCGCACCCCTAAATTATAATTTATATCAATCCTGTATACTACACCTATAACTCTATAACAGTTTTTATATAGATTATAGAGAATAGATAACCAGAGCACTCAGCGGTCTTGGTGAAAAAAGATAAAGTAGTTTATTACACATCTCACACGCGTTTCAGCTATCCAGTAGCCGTCATAAGGATGTGATTCACTGCAAACAACTTCCCTATAACAGGTGTCCTCCCCTCGTCATAATGACACACTCCCAACTAACATGCACTATTAACCCTTACGTGTTAGATAGTCCCACAAAGGCTATCATAGAGTATGAGTGTAACCATAAATATTAAATATTAAATAGCTATAAAATCACCTAAAAGGGTGTGTCTATAGACAATAATGCTAGTTAAAACATATAATATACATTTAAGATCAATAGTTAAAACTGTGCTTTTAAACCTAATCCCTACCACTTAGTGATACATAGATAATAATATTAGTAATAATATAGAGTAATAACTTTGGATGTTCATCAGGTAACAAATATTAATAAACAAATATTCCATAAACATTGTTAGGTACATAGGCTAAACTTCACAGATCACAGAGAGGCAAGGAGGTTAATATGACAATATATCCACAATGTATCCATACTTAATAACATGTATCAAGGATTTTGCAAGTGTATCAATAGATTTTATAATGTAACAGACTGTTGTCAACACCAGAACCACCTATTCCCAATTTCGCTAAATGGTATCTAGTACCAAAGTTTTAAATATGTGAAACATTATAAAAAGCATGAAATATAACTTGTTCTTAAGGCCCGGGTTTAAGTGTAATCCAGAGTCTTAATCCACACAACCTCTTTCTGCAATAATTTTTTTGCCCGTATTTTCGTGTCAGTATATTGGTTATTTGATCGTGGCCATCCATTTAAGGGTGCCAAGGATTTTTCCTCCCTAAAAATGCGTGCCACCGAGAGTTCACCAATTTAGAATCTCTCGATGGACCAGATACATCCTCCAACAGTGCAGCCTAATAGATGCTCTATGGTTTCCAGCCGCTCACGGGCGTTGTGGATGTCTTGCCAACGTAATATAAGCCACAGGGGCATGTTATAATATAATGACATCCACACTAAGACAAGACAGCCTCTTGTCTGATTTTGTATCTACGACCCGTCTGTGGGTGTGGAAAATCTGGTCCGTGAGCATAGCTTTACACCTGTGCAGCACAGGCATCTGTAGCATCCCATTTTTTTAGTGGGCAGCACAAGGTACTATTAGCTTCACTTTTTTTTGTTTGTTTGTGGGCCAGTTCTTACCAGAGATTCTAAGGTTCCTTCCCCTCTTAAAGCAAGACCGGACTAGTATTCTGCAAATGGAGGGTTTTGTCACTGGTAAGAATGTTCCAGTGCTTCCTTACAGACATTTGACCTGGACACTGTGCAGAGAATTGTAAAGTATAAGGGATTTTTTCGATTGGCAAATGGGTTCTGCCTTAGTTTGTTATTAGAGAGCCTGTTTTTGCATATAGTATTGCTCGATTTTTTTGTTCCAATTATTTTGATTATAGCCCCTTTGCTCCAAATTTATGGGCCATATTCTCAAGTTCCATAGCTTGTTTGGGTTAGTATTATTAAATAACACTCGTAAAAATTGGGAATAAAATAACCCCACGTTTTTGGTGTGGGAGGATCCTGGTAGAATGAAGATGGTATTCTTATCCGTGGGTTTGGCATACAAACATGTCCCAATCTCTCACCCTCCTTGTAAATTTTAAATCTAGAAATTCAACATATTCAGTGCTAGCTGTCATAGTGGAGCTTAAACTTTAGAATCTTGTTGGTTCAAAAATTGTACAAACTCATTACATTCTTCCATATTTTCCTCCCCCCACAAAACAAACAGATCATCAATATATCTCTTAAAGATCAATAACTTCTCTTAAAGAGGGGATAATAAATCGTATTTCAAAGTCTTCCATAAATAAATTTGCGAAAGCCGGTCCCACATTTGATCCCATAGCGGTTCCGGCCACCTGATTGTAGAATTGTTCCTCGAATTTAAAGTATATTATTTTCTAATGTAAATAGCACATTTCATCAAGAATTCTATGGGATATTTTTGATGGTTGGATCTGATTACTGCCTGTCTGCAAATTTCAACACCTTCCCTCTATATATATATCCCTTATCCCTTCCCTTATTATTATATAAATAAATTTATATTTTTACGGAGATTGCATTGAGTTTTTAGGAACAACTAACTAGTTGGGGTATATAGCATTATAAATATAGGAAAGATCCATAGTATATTGTGTAATTACACTATTTAATTAAAATCACCATAAGAAATAACACTATACAAAGTATGTACTACTACCTACTACTGAATTACAAAACAATTTATATACAATTAATAACTAAAACTTACTTTACTGGACACCCCTAAGTTTGAATGGAAACTCAAAATGATAGTTAAGACACACCTCCCGGATTTTTACAGGGTCTCCATGTAGACACAAAGGAAGTGGAATTTTACTAACATCCAATTAGAGGTTCTGATCTTCCACTGTTAGCATATCAAAAAATTCTCTTAGGCACTGTCTCATGAAAAGACAGGAAGTGTAAGGAAGTTCCTGATTACACCCAGTTATGTGCTGTTCGTAAAACACGTGACAGTCTTAGCCAATTAGAACATTCTTCACTCTCACATTTACTCCCCCTCCCCTCCCCATAGAAAGTAATGAGACAACCCAGTTTCTGTTTGCTAGACAGGAAGTGTCTGTTTATGATTAAATGACTTTGCATGTCTCTGAAACTACCCAGCATTCATGAGAATGGGCAGTTTTTACCCCAAAATTAATACATTAAAGGACAAATCCACCCTTATAAGAACATCTTTAGAAAAAATGGCCTCTTTAAAATATGTTGATATCATACTTTGTCCTATGAATTCATGTACTGTATGCCTGCTATGCTTTTGGATGCCTCATGGAAACTGAGCAATTTAGAAACCTGTACTGAGCAGGTACTGAGCCTGGGCATGCTCAGAAGAGGCAGATAGGGGATTAACATTCAGTAATTGGCTGTGATGTCAACTGTCAAATCCATAACTGACAGTTGCTAACTGGAAGAACCAGGAAGCAGAAAGGGAAACAGGACATTGTGCAGGATTTCAGGTTAGACTATATATTTCAGATTCAACTATTACCGTTTAGGGTTTTGGGAGTGATTTACCTGTAGTAGTTTTCATTGTGTGCTGGACTTGCTTAAACATGAGGCTTTCAGGTAACCTTTAGTTATAAGAAGGCTCTACTTGATTTATACACTGTGGAGAGCTTTTAGCACTTTATCCAAACCTCTCCATAACTTGTCAGCTAATCAGAATCCTGTGTTTCCAACCCATAGATACGGTAAATCTGGAACTTGCGGTGGTATTACCAATAAGTATGAACCTAGCATGTTATTCTGGATCCTGTATAGGGTCTCAGGTGTCCAATGGGCTGTTCAGATGAATTGAACATTGGGGCAGGATTGCCTGGATCTGTGTTCAGATCTGCAGGTTAATACCATTTTGTCTGGATAACATATATACATGTGTCCCAACTGAGCATCTGCTTTGTGTGAGAGCCCTGCCAGGACAGATGACTGTTGTCACAGTAACATGGCTGCAGCCAGCAGTGCATGTGACAGACTGTCATGGGTCCCATAGGGAACTGCATGATTGGCCGTAATTTACTACTGACCCATTTGTCTGATACTGACTACCCGAACTCGTCGTTCTGGCTGCCCCACACCATCCACAATATTTCCAGCCGACTAATCGTGGCACTATTGGTTTGTTACTGGTGTTTACCCAGAGGGTGCCAACCAGTGACGCATGATGTGTATAACGGCCGATAATCGTGCCTGTATGGGCACTTTGATTCGGCTAAAAATGGCCGTTCTGCTGCGATACACGGCACAAATATAATCCGAATCGGCCGCTCGCACACGTCAGCTTCGGCACGCTATTGCAAGTGTACGAACCTTTACACTTTATAGATTATAAACTGCCAGGTAGGTGGTATTTGGAAGTGCAAATTGGTTAGTTTATGACTCTAACAGGGAGATTCACCCAGAGGCACAAGCTCTCTGGGCAAATCTCCTGTATGGGATTTACCAGAGGCTGTGTGATTTTGGGTGAATCTCACCCGCAAATAAGTATTTATCCACCAGCTATTAGTTGGTGTTTATACTTACGTGTAAAGAGCACGGCAACCTCTGGTAATTACTTTGAACGGCTGCTCGGTGCCTCTTCTGGTACTCGCACCTGCCGACCGCAAAGCGGGCATTAACGTTGCGCCACCCAATCGACCCATATAATGCTTCCCTAATCCAATAGTCTAATAGCTATGGATGTATGGAAGGGCAGATGAATCACTTGCATGTTCAAACCCTTGGGTAGAAGCGCTAAAGCATGACTGTGGGCTTTAATGTCTTTACGTCAGTTAATGTCTTTATTCCAGGATGTATGAAAACTAAGTTTTCCAGAATTCTGGGCAGTTAGTGAATGCTGGGATTTGTGTTTTTAAACATGTGAAAAGTTCCATTAAGAAGACACACGAACTGCAAAGCAGAGAATGCTGGATTTGTAGTTTTCAAAACATGTGAAAGGTCACAAGCTTAGGCTGTATTAGATATAGACAGATGGCCTTAGCTACAGGATATTAAGAAAAAACTTACTGCAAACAGAGAATGCTGGGAATTGTGGTTTTCAAACACGTAAAAGGTCACAGTTAAACACGCCTGCTTTATACCATTGGGCTGTATTATATCTAGACACCGTTTGTCACAGGCAATAAATAATACTTTGCATGTCCCCCCAATATATATTTATAATGTTGATATAAGGCAATGCTATTATATACACTGATTCTATGAGGTACCTTCTGTTATAAGAAGGCTCTATTTCATTTTATACTCTGTGTGGAGCTTTTAGCTCCTCTATCCACACATCTCCCTACCATGTTATTCAATCAGTATCCTGTGCTCCCAAGTCCTAACCCCATAGGTTAGTTAAACTTGTTGTGGATTAATACTAATAATATGAACCTTGCATGTTAATCTGTATAGGATTAAGGTAGCTATCATATATCCGATTTTACTTATCCAACCAAGCACTCCTGCAATATTAATTTGATCTTGGCAGAACCACCTTTCCCATTCTTCATGTCACAGACAGGCGGTTCTTGCATGATCGGTCTAATGTCTAATTTGGGACAGAGGGAGGCCTCTGATTTGGGACAGAGGGGGCCCCTCCTTGGACGAGGGGGGACTCTGGCCATGGGACACTAAGAGGGTACTCTGGCCTGGGACACTAGGGGGCACTCGTGCTTCTAGCGCCCGTTATTGTAGCGGGCTTAATGTCTAGTTATATAATATTGTTCCTATTTACCTTCAATAATGTTCACCACTCTTTCCATATGAAAACAATGTTGGGTATCATTTACTTTGAATGTATGTACATATAGTGTCACATGGTTTAACATGTTTTTATGGGTGTGGCTATTCAACATGGGGATAACTTAAGGGGTTAATGTTTTAGCTTTATAAGGCATATGGCTGGAACACCCCCCATGACCCTGTGTGATTTTTGTATCAAGTTGTAGCTGCTGTTACTATGTGTTTTTACTAATGTTCCGAAATAAATTTTAACTGCTTTTAACTAGATTGGTTGCCTGCTCTTATACAACCCGTTTGGGTTTTTGGAGTAAAAATAAAATCAGAATACATTTTAGACTTTAAATGGCATCTCTCCTTACAAACGTGCCTTAGATTTTTTTACAGTTAATTGAATAACAGAGGTAAAGGAGCAATGTCTTAACTCCCATTCTTCAATTAAACAGCCAGAAGCAAACAGAACTTACCCACCGTTATCGATCCAGCCTGGCTGCGTAAACAGGTCCCGACACAACTGCTCTATCAGGACCTGTTAGAGAATGTCGTAGTTGGAGTCGACTGGGTAAGTTACTCTGTTTGCTGCCTGCTCCTGGCTGTTTTAATTGAAGAATGGGAGGTAAGACATTCCCTTTACCTCCCATTCTTCAATTAAACTGAAAAAGCTGATGGACATTGCATAAATACTGGTAGCCATGGGCATTCATTCACACTAGTAGCCATGGCCATTGCTTAAATACTGGTAGCCATGGACATTTCATTACACACGATTAGCCTGGACTTGCTTAAATCCTCTGGTAGCCATGGGCATTTCAATACACACTAATAGCCATGGACATTGCATTAAATACTGGTGCCATGGGCATTTCATTACACACTAGTAGCCATGGCATTGCATTAAATAACTGGTAGCCATGGGCATTTCTTACACACAAGTAGCCATGACATTGCATTAAAATACTGGTACCATGTGCTTTCATTACACACTAGTAGCCATGGCCATTGCATTAAATACTGGTACCATGGCCATTTCATTCACACTGTACCATGACATTGCTTAAATACTTTAGCCATGGGCATTTCATTACACACTAGTAGCCATGGACATTGCATAAATACTGGTAGCCTGGACATTTCCTACACACTAGTAGCCATGGACATTGCATTAAATACTGGTAGCCATGGCATTTCATTACACACTTGTAGCCATGGACATTGCATTAATACTGGTAGGCATGGCCATTTCATTACATACTGGTAGCCATGGAACATTGCTTTAAATACTGGTAGGCATGGCATTTCATTAACATACTGGTAGCCATGGACATTGCATTAAATACTGGTAGCCATGGGCATTTCATTACACACTAGTAGCCATGGACATTGCATTAAATACTGTTAGCCATGGGAATTTCATTACACTAGTAGCCATGGACATTGCATTAAATACTGGTAGCCATGGGCATTTCATTACACATAGTAGCCATTGACATTGCATTAAATACTGGTACCATGACATTTCATTACACCTAGTAGCCATGGACTTGCATTAATACTATCCATGGCATTCATTACACCTAGTAGCCATGGACTTGCCATTAAATACTGGTAGCCATGGGCATTCATTCCACCACTAGTAGCCATGGACATTGCATTAACTACTCGTAGCCATGGGCATTTCATTACACACTAGTAGCCATGGACATTGCATTAATACTGGTATGCATGGCATTCATTACACACTTGTAGCCATGGAATTGCATTAAATACTGGTAGCCTGGCATTTCATTACATACTAGTAGCCATGGACATTGCATTAAATACTGGTAGCCATGCTTGTGAAGGTTCTCATTCATCCAGGTCATGGTATCTGTTGTATTCAATTAGATCAACTGGACTTGAAATGTAGTTCTTGAACGTTCGCTAGTCATCCGACTGGCTTTCTCAATTCAGAATGACTTGTACAAGAATCGTGGCAATTATGTACCCTGGAAAATCCCATTAGCATATCACAGCCAGGTGTTAAGGGTGTGATTAGATAGTGGCTAAGAGGTGTTATAGGAACGCCCAGAGTAAGGTGTTAACAGCATTGTACATGGCAGTACAGTTGGTGTCGAACCCCCCCCACCTCTATTTAGGCTTGGTTTCTTTATTTTCACTAAATGGCCTCCTTAACACCTCTCTTGAACCAGTCCGTTCCTTCTTCGCCAGTATGTTAACATTACAATCTTCAAAGGTATGTCTTTTATCCTAAGATGCAGTACACGGCTGAGTCCTGACCCGAGGAATTGGCTCTTCTGTGCTGGGCCATACGTTGATGCAGTTGCTGTTTGGTCTCCCCCCCACATACACAATCAAGCATTCTTCACTGCACTGCACCGCATTATGATGAGTCGTTTTTCTTGTGTTTTGTTTGGGTCTTTTGGATGTACCATTGCTGCCTCGTGTGTTGTTCGGTTTTAAAGCGACATCGTATCCCTGTCTGCTTTAAACCGAACAACACACTGAGGCAGCATTGTTACATCCAAGACCCAATACCAAACACAAGAAAAGCGACATCATATATGCGGTGCAGTGCAGTGAAGAATGCTCTGATTTGTATGTGGGGGAGACCAACACAACTGCATCAACGTATGGCCCACACAGAAGAGGCCAATTCCTCGGGTCAGGACTCGCCTGTATCTGCATCTTAAGGATAAAAGACATACCTTTGAAGATTGTAATGTTAACATACTGGCGAGGAACGTGACTGGTTCAAGAGAGGTGTTAAGGAGGCCATTTATGTGAAATAAAGAAAACCAAGCCTATAGAGGTGGGGGGGTTCGACACCAACTGTCTGCTGCAGTACATGCTGTTTTAACACCTTACTCTGGGCGTTCCTATAACCCCTCTTAGCCACTATCTAACACACCCTTAACACCTGGCTGTGATATGCTATTGGATTTTCCAGGTGTACATAATTGCACAGATTCTGTAGTCAAGTCATCTGAATTGAGAAAGCCAGTCGGAGAACTAGCGAACGTCTTCAAGAACTACATTTCAAGTCCAGTTGATCTAATTGAATACAACAGATATACTGGTAGCCATGTGCATTCCATTACAACACTAGTAGCCATGGACATTGCATTAAATACTGTTAGCCATGGACATTTCATTACACACTAGTAGCCATGGACATGCATTAAATACTGGTACCATGGGCATTCATTCATACTGGTAGCCATGGACATTGCATTAAATACGGGTAGCATGGGCATTTCATTACACACTAGTAGCCATGGACATTGCATTAAATACTGGTAGCCATGTGCATTTCATTACACCCTAGTAGCCATGGACATTGCATAAATACTGGTAGCATGGACATTTCATTACACACTAGTAGCCATGGACATTGCATTAATACTGGTAGGCATGGGCATTTCATTACATACTGGTAGCCATGACATTGCATTAAATACTGTAGCCATGGGCATTTTATGGCTACCAGTATTTAATGCAATGTCCATGGCTACCAGTATGTAATAAAATGCCCATGCCTACCAGTATTTAATGCAATGTCCATGGCTACCAGTATGTAATGAAATGCCCATGGCTACCAGTATTTAATGCAATGTCCATGGCTACCAGTATGTAATATAAAATGCCCATGCTACCGATTTAATGCAATGTCCATGGCTACCAGTATGTAATGAAATGCCCATGGCCTACCAGTATTTATGCAATGTCCATGGCTACTAGTGTGATGAAATGTCCCATGGCTACCAGTATTTAATGCAATGTCCAGGCTACTAGGTGTAATGAAATGCACATGGCTACCAGTATTTAATGCATGTCCATGGCTACTAGTGTTAATGAAATGCCCATGCTACCAGTATTTAATGCAATGTCCATGGCTACCAGTATGTAATGAAATGCCCATGGCTACCAGTATTTAATGCAATGTCCATGGCTACTAGTGTGTAATGAAATGTCCATGGCTACCAGTATTTAATGCAATGTCCATGGCTACTAGTGTGTAATGAAATGCACATGGCTACCAGTATATCTGTTGTATTCAATTAGATCAACTGGACTTGAAATGTAGTTCTTGAAGACGTTTCGCTAGTCATCCGACTGGCTTTCTCAATTCAGAATGACTTGTACAAGAATCTGTGGCAATTATGTACCCTGGAAAATCCCAATTAGCATATCACAGCCAGGTGTTAAGGGTGTGATTAGATAGTGGCTAAGAGGTGTTATAGGAACGCCAGAGTAAGGTGTTAAAACAGCATTGTACATGGCAGACAGTTGGTGTCGAACCCCCCCACCTCTATTTAGGCTTGGTTCTCTTATTTTCACATAAATGGCCTCCTTAACACCTCTCTTGAACCAGTCACGTTCCTCGCCAGTATGTTAACATTACAATCTTCAAAGGTATGTCTTTTATCCTTAAGATGCAGATACACGGCTGAGTCCTGACCCGAGGAATTGGCCTCTTCTGTGCTGGGCCATACGTTGATGCAGTTGCTGTTTGGTCTCCCCACATACAAATCAGAGCATTCTTCACTGCACTGCACCGCATATATGATGTCGCTTTTCTTGTGTTTTGGTATTGGGTCTTGGATGTACCAATTGCTGCCTCAGTGTGTTGTTCGGTTTAAAAGCAGACAGGGATACGATGTCTGCTTTAAACCGAACAACACACGAGGCAGCAATTGTACATCCAAAAGACCCAATACAAAACACAAAAAAACGACATCATATATGCGGTGCAGTGCAGTGAAGATGCTCTGATTTGTATGTGGGGGAGACCAAACAGCAACTGCATCAACGTATGGCCCAGCACAGAAGAGCCAATTCCTCGGGTCAGGACTCAGCCGTGTATCTGCATCTTAAGGATAAAAGACATACCTTTGAAGATTGTAATGTTACATACTGGCGAAGGAACGTGACTGGGTTCAAGAGAGGTGTTAAGGAGGCATTTATGTGAAAATAAAGAAACCAAGCCTAAATAGAGGTGGGGGGGGTTCGACACCAACTGTCTGCCATGTACAATGCTGTTTTAACACCCTACTCTGGGCGTTCCTATAACACCTCTTAGCCACTATCTAATCACACCCTTAACACCTGGCTGTGATATGCTAATTGGGATTTTCCGGGTACATAATTTCCACAGATTCTTGTACAAGTCATTCTGAATTGAGAAAGCCAGTGGATGACTAGCGAAACGTCTTCAAGAACTACATTTCAAGTCCAGTTGATCTAATTGAATACAACAGATATACCATGACCTGGATGAATGAGAACCTTCACAAGCATGGCTACCAGTATTTAATGCAATGTCCATGGCTACTAGTATGTAATGAAATGCCCATGGCTACCAGTATTTAATGCAATGTCCATGGCTACAAGTGTGTAATGAAATGCCCATGCCTACCAGTATTTAATGCAATGTCCATGGCTACTAGTGTGTAATGAAATGCCCATGGCTACGAGTATTTAATGCATGTCCATGGCTACTAGTGTGTAATGAAATGCCATGGCTACCAGTATTAATGCAATGTCCATGCTACTAGTGGTAATGAAATGCCCATGGCTACCAGTATATTAATGCAATGTCCATGGCTACTAGTGTGTAATGAAATGTCCATGGCTACCAGTATTTAATGCAATGTCAATGGCTACTAGTGTGTAATGAAATGCCCATGGCTACCAGTATTTATTTAATGCAATGTCCAGGCTACTAGTGTGTAATGAAATTCCCATGGCTACCAGTATTTAATGCAATGTCCATGGCTACTAGTGTGTAATGAAATGCCATGGTACCATATAATGCAATGTCCATGGCTACCAGTATGTAAGAAATGCCCATGCCTACCAGTATTTAATGCAATTCCATGGCTACCAGTATGTAATGAAATGCCATGCCTACAGTATTTAATGCAAGTCCATGGCTACAGTGTGTAATGAAATGCCCATGGCTACCAGTATTTAATGCAATGTCCATGGCTACTAGTGTGTAAGGAAATGTCCATGGCTACCAGTATTTAATGCAATGTCCATGGCTACTAGTGTGTATGAAATGCCCATGGCTACCAGTATTTAATGCAATCCATGGCTACTAGTGTGTAATGAAATGTCCATGGCTACCAGTATTTAATGCAATGTCCATGGCTACTAGTGTGTAATGAAATGCACATGGCTACCAGTATTTAATGCAATGTCCATGGCTACTGTGTGTAATGAAATGCCCATGGCTACCAGTATTTAATGCAATGTCCATGGCTACTAGTGTGTAATGAAATGCCCATGGCTACCAGTATTTAATGCAATGTCCATGGCTATTAGTGTGTAATGAAATGCCCATGGCTACCAGTATTTAATGCAATGTCCATGGCTACTAGTGTGTAATGAAATGTCCATGGCTACCAGTATTTAATGCAATGTCCATGGCTACTAGTGTGTAATGAAATGCCCATGGCTACCAGTATTTAATGCAATGTCCATCAGCTTTTTCAGTTTAATTGAAGAATGGGAGGTAAAGGAGCAATGTCTTACCTCCCATTCTTCAATTAAACAGCCAGGAGCAGGCAGCAAACAGAGATAACTTACCCATCGCACTCCACTACTGACTTCTCTAACAGGTCCTGATAGAGCAAGTTGTGTCGGGACCTGTTAACGCAGCCAGCGCTGGATCGATAACGGGGGTAAGTTCTGTTTGCTTCTGGCTGTTTAATTGAAGAATGGGAGTTAAGACATTGCTCCTTTACCTCCTGTTATTCAATTAACTGTAAAAAAATCTAAGGCACTTTGTAAGTAGAGATGCCATTTAAAGTAAAAATGTATTCTAGATTTTATTTTTACTCCAAAAACCCAAACGGGTTGTATAAGAGGCAGGAGCACCAATCTTCAGTTAAAAGCAGTTAAAATTATTTCGGAAACATAGTAAAAACACATAGTAGCAGCAGCTACAACTTGATACAAAAATCACACATGGGTCATGGGGGGTGTTCCCAGCGCATATGCCTTATAAAGCATAAACATTAACCCCTTAAGTTATCCAATGTGAATAAGCCACACCCATAAAAACATGTTAAACCATGTGACACTATATGTACATACATTCAAAGTAAATGATACCAACATTGTTTTCATATGGAAAGAGTGGTGAACATTATGAATTGGTAAATAGGAACAATATTATATAACTAGACATTAAGCCCGCTACAATAACGGGCGCTAGAAGCACAGAGTGCCCCCCTAGTGTCCAGGCCAGAGTACCCTCTTAGTGTCCCATGGCCAGAGGCCCCCTCTGTCCAAGGCCAGGGGCCCCCTCTGTCCCAAATCCAGAGGCCTCCCTCTGTCCCAAATTAGACATTAGACCGATCATGCAAGAACCGCCTGTCTGTGACTAGAAGAATGGGAAAGGTGGTTCTGGCCAAGCAATCAAATTAATATTGCAGGAGTGCTGGTGGATAAGTAAAATCGGATATATGTATAGCTACCTTAAATCCTATACAGATTACATGCAAGGTTCATATTTATTAGTATTAATCCCAACAAGTTTAACTAACCTATGGGGTTAGGACTTGGGAGCACAGGATACTGATGAATATACATGGTAGGGAGATGTGTGGATAGGGGCTAAAAGCTCACACAGGTATAAAATGAAATAGAGCCTTCTTATAACAGAAGGTACCTCATAGAATCATGTATTATTAGCATTGCCTTAATAATCTAACATTATAAATATATATTGGGGGGGGACATGCAAAGTATTATTTATGCCTGTGACAAAGGCGGTGTCTAGATATAATACAGCCCAATGGTATAAAGCAGGCGTGTTTAACTTGTGACCTTTTACGTGTTGAAAACCACAATTCCCAGCATTCTCTGTTTGCAGTAAGTTTTTCTTAATATCCGTAGCTAAGGCCATCGTCTATATCAATACAGCCTAAGCTTGTGACCCTTCACATGTTTTGAAAACTACAAATCCCAGCATTTCCTGCTTTGCAGTTCGTGTGTCTTCTTAATGGACTTTTCACATGTTTAAAACTACAACTCCCAGATTCACTAACTGCCCAGAATTCTGGAAAACTTAGTTTTCATACATCCTGGAATAAAGACATTTAACTGACTAAAGACATTAAAGCCCCACAGTCATGCTTTAGCGCTTCCTACCCAAGGGTTTGAACATGCAAGTGATTCATCTGCCCTTCCCATACATCCATAGCTATTAGACTATTGGATTAGGGAAGCATTATATGGGTCGATTGGGTGGCGCAACGTTAATGCCCGCTTTGCGGCGGCAGGTGCGAGTACCAGAAGAGGCTCGAGCAGCCGTCGTTCAAGTAATTTACCAGAGGTTGCGTGCCTCTTTACACGTAAGTATTAAACACCAACTAATAGCTGGTGATAAATACTTATTTGCGGGTGAGATTCACCCAAAATCACACAGCCTCTGGTAAATCCCATACAGGAGATTTGCCCAGAGAGCTTGTGCCTTGGGTGAATCTCCCTGTTAGAGTCATAAACTTAACCATAATTTGCACTACTTCCAAATACCACCTACCTGCAGTTATAATCTATAAAGTGTAAAGGTTCGTTACATTGCAATAGCCGGTGCCGAAGCTGACGTGTGCGAGCGGCCGATTCGGATTATATTTGTGCCGTGTTACAGACAGAACGGCCATTTTAGCCGATAAAGTGCCCATACATGGCACGATTATCGGCGTTAGTTACACATATGCGTACTGGTTGGCACCCTCTGGTAAACACCAGTAACAAACCAATAGTGCCACGATAGTCGGCTGGAACTATGTGATGGTGTGGGGCAGCCAGCCACGCACGAGTTTCGGTCGTCAGTATTCAGACCAAATGGGTCAGTTAGTAAATTACGGCCAATCATGCAGTTCCCTAGGGGCACATGATCAGTCTGTCACATGCACTGCTGGCGCAGCCACTGTTACTGTGACCAACAGTCATCTGTCCTGGCAGGGCTCTCACACAAAGCAGATGACTCGTTGGGACACATGATTATATGTATCCAGACCAAAATGGTATTAACCTGCAGATCGAAACACAGATCCAGGCAATCCTGCCACAATGTTCAATTCAATCTGAACAGCTCCATTGGACATCCCTGAGACCCTATACAGGATCCAGAATAACATGCAGGTTCATACTTATTGGGATACCACCGCAAGTTCCAGATTTACAGTATCTATGGGTTAGGAAACACAGGATTCTGATTAGCTTGACAAGTTATGGAGAGGTTTGGATAAAGTGCTAAAAGCTCTCCCAGTGTATAAAATCAAGTAGAGCCTCTTATAACTAAAGGTACTGACGCCTCATGTTTAAAGGGCAAGTCCAGCCCTAAAATGAAAACTTACTACAGGTAAAATCACTCCCCAAAAACCCTAAACGGTTAATAGTTGAAATCTGAATATATAAGTCTAACCTGAAATCCTGCACAAATGTCCTGTTTCCCTTTCTGCTTCCTGGTTCTCTCAGTTAGCAACTGTCAGTTATGGATTTGACAGTTGACATCACAGCCAATTACTGAATGTTAATCCCCTATCTGCCTCTTCTGAGCATGCCCAGGCTCAGTACCTGCTCAGTACAGGTTTCTAAATTGCTCAGTTTCCATGAGGCATCCAAAAGCCATAGCAGGGCATACAGTACATGAATTCATAGGACAAAGTATGATATCAACATATTTAAAGAGGCCATTCTTTCTAAAGATGTTCTTATAGGGTGGATTTGTCCTTTAATGTATTAATATTGGGGTAAAAAACTGCCCATTCTCTATGAATGCTGGGTAGTGTTCAGAGACATGCAAAGTCATTTAATCATAAACAGGCACTTCCTGTCTAGCAAACAGAAACTGGGTGTTCTCATTACTTTCTATGGGGAGGGGAGGGGGAGTAAATGTGAGAGTCTGAAGAATGTTCTAATTGGCTAAGACGTCACGTTTTTACGAACAGCACATAACTGGGTGTAAACAGGAACTTCCTTACACTTCCGTCTTTTCATGGACAGTGCCTAAGAGAATTTTTTGATATGCTAACAGTGGAAGATCAGAACCTATCATTGGATGTTAGTAAAATTCCACTTCCTTTAGTGTCTACATGGAGACCCTGAAAAATCCTGAGGTGTGTCTTAACTATCATTTTGAGTTTCCATTCAAACTAGGGGTGTCCAGTAAAGTAAGTTTTAGTTTATTAATTGTATATAAATTGTTTTGTAATTCAGTAGTAGGTAGTATACTCTACTTTGTATAGTGTTATTCTTATGGTGATTTTAATTAAATAGTGCTAATACACACATATACATATGGATCTTTCCTATATTTATTAATGCTATATATCCCCACCTAGTTAGTTGTTCCTAAAAATCAATGCAATCTCCGTAAAAATATAAATTTATTATATAATAATAAAGGGAAGGGATAAGGGAATATATATATAGAGGGAAGGTGTTGAAATTTGCAGACAGACAGGCATTAATCAGATTCCAACCATCAAAAATCCCATAGAATTCTTGATGGAACTGCTGCTATTTACATTAGAAAATAATTACTTTAAATTCGAGGAACAATTCTACAATCAGGTGGCAGGAACCGCTATGGGATCAAATGTGGGACCGGCTTTCGCAAATTATTTATGGAGACTTTGAACTACGATTTATTTATCCCCTCTTTAAGAGAAGAAGTATTGATCTTTAGAAGATATATTGATGATCTGTTTGTTTTGTGGGGGAGGAACTATGGAAGAATGTAATGAGTTTTGTACAATTTTTGAACCAACAAGATTCTAAAGTTAAGCTCCCTATGACAGCTAGCACTGAAATGTTGAATTTCTAGATTTAAAAATTTACAAGGAGGGTGAGAGATTGGAGACATGTTTGTATGCCAAACCCACGGATAAGAATACCATTCTTTCATTCTACCAGTTATCATCCCCCACACCAAAAACGTGGGGTTATTTTATTCCATTTTTACGAGTGTTATTTAATAATACTAACCCCAACCAAGCTATGGAACTTGAGAATATGGCCCATAAATTTGAGCAAAGGGGCTATAATCAAATATAATTGAGGACAAAAAAAATCGAGCAATACTATATGCAAAAACAGGTCTCTCTAATAACAAACTAAGGCAGAACCATTTGCCATCGAAAAAATCCCTTATACTTACAATTCTCTGCACATAGTGCTCAGGTCAAATGGTCTGTAAGGAAGCACTGGAACATTCTTACCAGTGACAAAACCCTCCATTTGCAAGATACTAGTCCGGTCTTTTGCTCTTAAGAGGGGAAGGAACCTTAGAAATCTACTGGTAAGAACTGGCCCACAACAAAACAAAAAAAAGTGAAGCTAATAGTACCGTCCTTCTGCACCCACAAAAAATGGGATGCTACAGATGCCTGGGATGCCAGGCTTGTAACCTATGCTCACGGGACCAGATTTTCCACACCCACAGACGGGTCGTAGATACAAAATCAGACGAGGCTGTCTTGTCTTAGTGTGGATGTCATTTATTATAACATGCCCCTGTGGCTTATATTACGTTGGCAAGACATCCACAAAGCCCCGTGAGCGGCTGGCAACCATAGAGCATCTATTGAGCTGCACTGTTGGAGGATGTATCTGGTCCATCGAGAGATTCTAAATTTGGTGAACTCTCGGTTGGCACGCCATTTTTAGGGAGGCGAAACATCCTTTGGCACCCTTAAATGGATGGCCATCGATCAAATAACCAATATACTGACAAGAAAAATCGGGCAAAAAAATTATTGCAGAAGAGGTTTGGTGGATTTAGACTCTGGATACACTTAAACCTCGGGCCTTAAGAACAAGTTATATTATCATGCTTTTTATAATGTTTCACATATTTAAAACTTTGGTACTAGATTAACCATTTAGCAGAAATTGGGAAAGGTGGTTCCATGGTGTTGGACAACAGTCTGTTAACATTATAAAAATCTATTTGATACACTTGCAAAATCCTTTTGATACATGTTATTAAGTATGGATACATTGTAGGATATATTTTAGTCATATTAACCTCCTTGCCTCTCTGTGATCTGTGAAGTCTTAGCCTATTGTACCTAACAATTGTTTATGGAATATTTGTTTACTTAATATTGTTACCTGATGAACATCCAACAGTTATTACTCTATATTTATTACTAAATTATTATTCTATGTATCACTAAGGTGGTAGGGATTAGGTTTAAAAGCACAGTTTTAACTATTGATCTCTAAATGTATATTATATGTTTTTAACTAGCTATTATTGTCTATAGCCACACACTTTTAGGTGATTTATAGTATTTAATATTTAATATTTATGGTTACACTCATTACTCTATGATAGCCTTTGTGGACTATCTAACACGTAAGGGGTTAATAGTGCATGTTAGTTGGGAGGTGTGTCATATGACGAGGGGGAGGACACCTGTTATAGGGAAGGTGTTTGCAGTGATATCACATCCTTATGACGGCTACTGGATAGCTGAAACGCGTGTGATATGGTTAATAAACTACTTATCTTTTTTCACCAAGACCGCTGAGTGCTCTGGTTATCTATCTCCTATACATATATAAAAACTGTGTATAGAGTTGAGTTATGGTGTAGTATACAGGATATGATATAAATATAATTTAGGGGTGCGGATAACCCCATATATGGGTTTAGCAGGTCATTCCTGTTTTGGATGTGGTGGCAGCAAGCATAAAGTGTGTAAGCCTTAAGCCTAAGTTTGTTGGTGGATTGGTTGGTAGATTAATAGTGGATTGTTGGTGAATGATTGGTAAATTGATGGTGGATTGTTTGTAGATTGATGGTGGATTAGTTGGTGGATGATGGTATGGTGTTTGTTGGGGGCTTAAGGTAAATTGATTGGTAAATTGTTGGTAGATTTTTGGCGTATTAGTTGAGTAGATTGATGGTGGATTGGTTGGTTGGTTGATTGATAATAGATGTTGGTGGATTGGTAGATTGGGGTGGCTTGCTGTTGGATTGATGGTAGTTGTTTGTTGATCGGTGGTTGAATGGATGGTGATTTGTTGGTGGATTGAATGGTAGATTGTTGGTGGATTGGTTGATAGATTGTAGGTAGATTGATTGGTGCATTGATGTGGTAGATTGTTGGAGATTGATGGTAGATTTTTGGTGGTTGATGGTAGATTCTTGATGGATTGATGGTAGATTGTTGGTGGATTGATGGTAGATTCCTTGATGGATTGATGGTGTAGATTGTTGGTGGATTGATGGTTGAGATGACGATAGATGTTTTGTGTAGATTGTTGGGATTGATGGTTAGATTGTTGATGGATTGGTTGGTTGGATGATTGGTGGAGTTGTTGGTGGATTGGTTGAACATTGTAGGTGGATTGTTGGTGGATTGATTGGTAGATGTGGTGTATTTTGTACGTGTGGTAAACTGGTGTAGTTGTTGGTGGATGGTTGGTTGGTAATGTTGGTGGATTGGTTGGTAGATTGATGGTGGATTGTTGGTGGATTGATTCTGTAGATGTGGTGATTGGTTGATGGATTGATTGGTAAATTTGGATGTGGATTGGTAGAAAAAATTTTGTTGATTGGATGGTAGATTGTTGGTGTTAGTTGATGGTAGTTGTATGGTGATTATGTATCAATACCAGTAACTTGCAACACACTCCTGTTGCAAAAACTCATCCAGCTTTTATTTTAAACTGACCCATGAACCCGCCATAACAACGTCCACTGGAAGACAGTTCCATAGCTTTACCGTTTCACAGTGAAAACCCTTCCCAACTTGAACGCCTAATGAGGGATGTTCTCGTGTCCTCTGTCATGTTCTATTGGTGAACAATGCCCCAGATAGTTTATTGTAGGCCCGTTAATGTTATTTAAACAGTAATCATTCCCACGCAAGCGCCTTTTCTCAGCGTACATAATTGGAAACTTTTCCAGTCTCTTCTTATATTAAGCTCCCCCCAATCCCCTTATTAATTTACTTGCCCTTCTCTGACCCTTTCCATTTCAAAAGATGTCCTTTGTACAGGATTCCAAATTTGCCACTGCCTTTCCAAATTAGGCCTTACCAATGCTTTGTAAAGAGGGAATAACATTTTCCTCCTTGAATCCAACCTCCTCTTTATACAAGACAATACCATGCTGGCTCTGGCTGTTGCCACCGGCCACTGCTTGCTACCTTTAAGTTTGTATCCACAAAACTCCAAGATCCCTTTCCAACGGGATTCACTTAACAACAGACAAGTATAGTATAATTAGCACAAGGATTTTTAAGTCCAAAATGCATCACCTTCCATTTATCAACATTGAATTTCATCTGCCACCTAGCAGCCAAATGTGACAATCTATCTAGATCCCCTGCAACGATTGCACATCCTCTGACTGAGTTTTAAATGGTCGACAAATTTTGTGTCGTCAGCAAACACAGAAACCTTGCTGACAATACCCACTTCCAAATCATTAATAAATAGATTAAATAGAAGCGGCCCCAACACAGAACCCCGGTGCACCCCACTTAGCAATTAGTCCATAATGATGAAGCCCCATTAACAAATACTCTCTGCATCCTATTCATTATATTGGTTGGTGGATTGATTGGTAGATTGTTGGTGGACACTTTGGTAGATTAATGGTGGATTATTAATAGTTTGTTGTGTGGATTGATGGTAGATTGTTGGTGGATTATTGGGATGATTGGTAGACTGATGGTGCATTAGTTGGTAGATACTGGCAGAGTTGTTGGTGGATTGATTGTATTTGGTTAGATTGTTGGGGATTAGTTGGTTTTAATGTGGTGGATTGGTTGGTAGATTGGTGGTAGATTGGGGTGGATTGTTGGTGGATTGGTTATTAGATTGGTGTAGATTGTTGGTGATGTGTCACACAACCTTCCTGTCATGAGCCTTACCCACCTATCAGTTACTGGAACAAACACACTCCAAGTAACGTCAGGTCGATAAAAACAGAACAGACAAGGAGGGGGGTTAGTGTACAAAACTAATATATCACACAATATTGCTTAATATCTATATACTTGCTGCCACCACCTTCTTAAAAATAGGGGAAGGACCTACAAATATATCTATGAGGTTATCCACACCCCCTTAAACTATCACAATCCTGCAAGAAAAAAAAGTTATCCCACCTATACAGTGTGTGTGTATATATATATATATATATATATATATATTATATATTATAATATATATACATACAATACTTTCTATAGTAGCTTAACTTCACAGACATTTTGGTTAATACTCAGAAAGACAATTATCTATAATAGATTTTATATCATTTATTAAAAGTTGACAAAAGAGTACATAAAAATATACAGAAAAACTAATTAACTTATGAACATTAACGGTAACACACAGGTGAGGGTAGAAGGGGATAATAGAATGAATACTTAGATATATATGGCATCTGAAAAGTCCGTGAGCCAAGTCAAAGATACTTGTAAATCCAAGTGGGGAAAAAGAGTGACAAGGTACCAATGTCCAAGTCTCTGATGGAATCCAAATATGGTGCGTCCGATTGATATATGTTCTTAAGATGTTATAACGAACTCTTGAGCTGAAACCATATCCCAATTTATCCCTTTCCTGAAACTGGGAGCCTTACCTCCAGTTTCCTGGATTTTGAAGAGGCACTGCATGAGAACCATAAGAAACGAGTTTTTACTAAAGGGAAACTGTGGTCCAAAAAGGACTTTAGGTAAATTTACATAAATTGCTCTCCTGAACAATTTTTTACATTTATTGTCATTGTTTACTTGCCATAGCTTTTGAAGATATTTACATTTTGTTGTGTGTGATATGGCCGCAGCATCACCCAGGTCAATCTGCCTGTGTCTCCTCCTCTCCTTGCAGCCCCCCTCCTCTGCAAACCCCCTGTTTTCCCACTCATGGGCCCTCCCACTTCATGGGCCCCATGAACCCTTGTTTGCAGGCCCCCTTGGCCCCATGTGACCCCCCGCCGAGTCGCAGGTACATTGGCCCGGCCCACCTCGTGGGGGTTTGGCCCGCACCCACTTGTGGGTGCTGTGGCCCCGCCCACTCGTGGTCCCATGGCCCGCCTACTCATGGGTCCCGTGGCCCCCCACCCACTCAAGGTCCTGTGGCCCTACCATTTGTGGGTGCCGTGGGACACTCAGACCCCCCCCTTACAGAAAACTGGTTGAAAACAGCCTTTTCAGGCAGAGTGAGACCTTTGCTGAAGGCTATTTTCCATAGTGAGAGAGTAGAGCTAAAGATTCCCTTACCTTCTGTGGGATCTTTCACACAGCAGGGAGGGGGAGGGACTTCCTGTCTCCTGTCCTGTCACTGAGGTCGGAGGCTGTGCTCACCGGTGGCGAGGTGGAGGAGCAGAAGAAGCAGAAGGAGGAATGTCACATGACAGCCTCCCACCCATTAACTTTTGTCAGTAATTTCTTTATATCTGGGCTGTGGAAAACGTAGTAGAGAGGTGGTTGATGGCTTGTTTTAAAGGTAGGAAACTGGCCTTTCATATGGGAGACCACAGTTCCCCTTAAACTTTATTTTTCTCTTTGTGTGTGAAGTACAAGGGAGGTAAGATCATGTATAGATATTGTTGTTTCATACAGTGAGTATAGCAGTAATAGATGATTCATAAAGATCAATTACAGCTTATTAAAGTAATATTACTATTCCCTGGTTTACCTATTTACAAACCCGTTTTCAAAGATGAAAAGGCCATATTAACAATAGATTTTTACATAAGGGTGTACTATTTATTAAAGACACTTTTCGAAAAATTTAAATAAAGATTTACAAAAAAATGTTCTACATTGTTCTGTTTCTACAAAATAATTTATGACACATAGTTAAATATGAAACAGAACATGGATAAACTAAACATTTTAACTAACTGCCCTGTTCAAAGAATAAACTGCTCATTTTCTGTAGTTAAAGTTTTGCCCTGAGTGCTTGTTCCAGGGGTTCATAGTGATGGAACGTTGATTTACCATGAGAAAGCCGGAAGTCTCTAAATCTAATTCAAATTTCCTACATCTGCGTACTAAAACTAAAAACTATTTTAATATAATTTCAGTACAAAGTAGACCATTAATGTTGTGTTACATTGTACTTACCAGGTTACCCGTAATTTTTATTTCCTGGACTGCTATGGCAGTGGTGTCTAATGGTTAACCCTCCATACACCCAAGCCAAAAATATGGACACCAGGAAATAGCAGCAGTAAAAATAACCAGGACTAGCAGTCCAGGACATGAAATGACTGGTAAATATGAGTGAATTTTCAGTTTTCCTAGTCTTTATGGCAGTGGTCACTAATGGGTTATATCCAACTTATAAAAAAGAATAACAGGAGATTGCACATAATATATATTTATTAAAGGACATGTCCACCCCCAAACTAAAGTTTTCCCTACTGGGTATTATTAAAAGTTCCTTACCTTTGTCCTGCACAGCCTGATGAAAGTCCAGAAGAATGAAGAGTAGGAGCCTCTCTGTGTGTAATCGTAACCTGCTACATTCCTGCCCTACTGAGATGGCTCCGGCATGTGCAGTGGAGTTCTCCCCTCCCTCTGGATCCCTCGTGGGGCTGCATCGATCTATTGAAGAAAAAAAAAAAAAATTGTATAAGGAAGGCAACCCCCAGCCTAAGTGCTAGGTCTCACTAGTAGCCATGGACATTGCATTAAATACTGGTAGCCATGGACATTTCCTTACACACTAGTAGCCATGGACATTGCATTAAATACTGGTAGCCATGGGCATTTCATTACACACTTGTAGCCATGGACATTGCATTAAATACTGGTAGGCATGGGCATTTCATTACATACTGGTAGCCATGGACATTGCATTAAATACTGGTAGGCATGGGCATTTCATTACATACTGGTAGCCATGGACATTGCATTAAATACTGGTAGTTTCATTACACACTAGTAGCCATGGACATTGCATTAAATACTGGTAGGCATGGGCATTTCATTACATACTGGTAGCCATGGACATTGCATTAAATACTGGTAGGCATGGGCATTTCATTACATACTGGTAGCCATGGACATTGCATTAAATACTGGTAGCCATGTGCATTTCATTACACACTAGTAGCCATGGACATTGCATTAAATACTGGTAGCCATGGGAATTTCATTACACACTAGTAGCCATGGACATTGCATTAAATACTGGTAGCCATGGGCATTTCATTACACACTAGTAGCCATTGACATTGCATTAAATACTGGTAGCCATGGACATTTCATTACACACTAGTAGCCATGGACATTGCATTAAATACTGGTATTACATACTGGTAGCCATGGACATTGCATTAAATACTGGTAGCCATGGGCATTTTATTACATACTGGTAGCCATGGACATTGCATTAAATACTGGTAGGCATGGGCATTTTATTACATACTGGTAGCCATGGACATTGCATTAAATACTGGTAGCCATTGCAAGAGTACTGGTATGATACATAAATCACCATACACTCTACCATCAATCTAACACAACAATCTACCATCCAATCACCAAATTTTTTTCACAATCCATCACAAGACACATTTACCACAATCCATCAACCATCCACCACATCTAACGAATCCTCCACCAACAATCCACCATCAATCTACCACCAATCCACCAACACTTACAACCACCACCAACAATCTACCAGTTTACCCAACTACAAATACACACCACAATCTACCAATCAATCCACCAACAATCCACCTACAATTTACCAACCATCCACCAACATCTACCACCAATCCACCAACAATCCATCAACAATCTACCATCAATCCACCCCTCACATAAAACTCTATGTCATCTACCATCAATCCACCAACCTACATCAATCCACAAAACTACCATCAATCCCCCAACAACTACCATCAATCCATCAAGAATCTACCATCAATCCACCAACAATCTACCATCAATCTACCAACCTCTACCTCAATGCACCAATCAATCTACCATCAATCTATCAACCAATCCACCAACAATCTACCTTCAATCCACCAACAAATCACCATCATTCACCACCGATCAACAAACAATCTACCATCAATCCAACAGCAAGCCACCACAATCTACCAATCCACCAACATCTATTATCATCAACCAACCAACCAATCCACCATCACTCTCAACTAATACGCCAAAATCTACCAACAATTTCCCAATCAATTACTTAAACAAAGTTAAGCCCCCAAAACTACCATCATTCCACCAACTAATCCACCATCAATCTACAAACCATCCACCTCAATTACCAATCAATTCACCAACAATCCACTATTAATCTACAACCAATCCCCCAAAAACTTAGGCTTAGGCTTCCACCCTTTATGCTTGCTGCCACCACATCCAAAAACAGGGAATGACCTGCTAAACCCTATATGGGGTTATCCGCACCCCTAAATTATTTAATTATCATCCTGTATACTACACCTATAACTCTATACACAGTTTTTATATATGTATAGAGAATAGATAACCAGAGCACTCAGCGGTCTTGGTGAAAAAAAGATAAGTAGTTTATTAACCATACACAACGCGTTTCAGCTATCCATAGCCGTCATAAGGATGTGATATCACTGCAACAACTTCCCTAATACAGGTGTCCTCCCCTCGTCATAATGACACACCTCCCAACTAACACGGCACTATTACCCCTTACGTGTTATAGTCCACACAAGGCTTCATAGAGTAATGAGTGTAACCATAAATATAATATAATAGCTATAAATCACCTAAAAGTGTGTTGCTATAGACAATAATAGCTAGTTAAAACATATAATATACATTAAGATCAATAGTTAAAACTGTGCTTTAACCTAATCCCTACACCTTAGGGATACATAGATAATAAATATTAGTAAATAATTATAGAGTATAACTGTTGGATGTTCATCAGGTAACAATATTAAGTAACAAATATTCCATACAATTGTTAGGTCAATGGCTAAGACTTCACAGATCACAGAGAGGCCAAGGAGGTTATATGACTAAAATATATCCTAACAATGTATCCATACTTAATAACATGTATCAAAAGGATTTGCAAGTGTATCAAATAGATTTTATAATGTAACAGACTGTTGTCCAACACCATGAACCACCTATTCCCAATTCTGCTAAATGGTAATCTAGTACCAAAGTTTTAAATATGTGAAACATTATAAAAAGCATGATAATATAACTTGTTCTTAGGCCCGAGGTTTAAGTGTATCCAGAGTCTAATCCACCAAACCTCTTTCTGCAATATTTTTTTGCCCGTATTTTCGTTGTCAGTATATTGGTTATTTGATCGATGGCCATCCATTTAAGGGTGGCCAAAGGATGTTTTCGCCTCCCTAAAATGGCGTGCCACACGAGGTTCACCAAATTTGAATCTCTCGATGGACCAGATACATCCTCCAACAGTGCGCTCTAATAGATGCTCTATGGTTCCAGCCGCTCACGGGGCGTTGTGGGTCTTGCCAACGTAATTAGCCAAAGGGGCATGTTATAATTAAATGACATCCACACTAAGACAAGACAGCCTCTTCTGATTTTGTATCTACGACCCCGTCTGTGGGTGTGGAAAATCTGGTCCGTGAGCATAGCGTTACAGCCTGGCATCCCAGGCATCTGTAGCATCCCATTTTTTTAGTGGGCAGCCCAGGTACTATTAGCTTCACTTTTTTTGTTTTGTTGTGGGCCAGTTCTTACCAGTAGATTTCTCAAGGTTCCTTCCCTCTTAGAGCAAAGACCGGACTAGTATCTGCAAATGGGAGGGTTTTGTCACTGGTAAGAATGTTCCAGTGCTTCCTTACAGACCATTTGACCTGAGCACTATGTGCAGAGAATTGTAAAGTATAAGGGATTTTTTCGATGGCAAATGGGTTCTGCCTTAGTTTTTATTAGAGAGCCTGTTTTTGCATATAGTATTGCTCGATTTTTTTTGTTCTCAATTATATTTTGATTATAGCCCCTTTGCTCAAATTTATGGGCCATATCTCAAGTTCCATAGCTTGTGGGGTTAGTATTATTAATAACACTCGTAAAAATGGGAATAAATAACCCCACGTTTTTGGTGTGGGGATGATAACTGGTAGAATGAAGAATGGTATTCTTATCCGTGGGTTTGGCATACAAACATGTCTCCAATCTCTCACCCTCCTTGTAAATTTTTAAATCTAGAAATTCAACATATTCAGTGCTAGCTGTCATAGTGAGCTTAACTTTAGAATCTTGTTGTTCAAAAATTGTACAAACTCATTACATTCTTCCATAGTTCCTCCCCCACAAAACAAACAGATCATCAATATATCTCTTAAAAGATCAATAACTTCTCTTTAAAGAGGGGATAAATAAATCGTAGTTCAAAGTCTTCCATAAATAAATTTGCGAAAGCCGTCCCACATTTGATCCCATAGCGGTTCCTGCCACCTTATGTTAGAATTGTTTCCTCGAATTTAAAGTAATTATTTTCTAATGTAAATAGCAGCAGTTCCATCAAGAATTCTATGGAGATTTTTGATGGTTGGATCTTAGTAATGCCTTGTCTGCAAATTTCACACACTTCCCTCTATATATATTATCCCTTATCCCTTCCCTTTATTATTATAAAATAAATTTATATTTTTACGGAGATTGCATTGATGTTTTTAGGAACAACTAACTAGGTGGGGATTTAGCATTAATAAATATAGGAAAGATCCATATGTATATGTTAATTACACTATTTATTAAAATCACCATAAGAAAACACTATACAAAGTATAGTACTACACCTACTACTGAATTACAAAACAATTTATATACAATTAATAAACTAAACTTACTTTACTGGACCCCCCTAGTTTGAATGGAAACTCAAAGATAGTTTTAAGACACACCTCAGGATTTTTACAGGGTCCTCCATGTAGACACTAAAGGAAGTGGAATTTTACTAACTCCAATGAGAGGTTCTGATCTTCCCCTGTTAGCATATCAAAAAATTCTCTAGGCACTGTCCATGAAAAGACAGGAAGTGTAAGGAAGTTCCTGTATTACACCCAGTTATGTGCTGTTCGTAAAACACGTGACATCTTAGCCAATTAGAACATTCTTCAGACTCTCACATTTACTCCCCCTCCCCTCCCCATAAAGTAATGAGACAACCCATTTTTCTGTTTGCTAGACAGGAGTGTCTGTTTATGATTAAATGACTTTGCATGTCTCTGAACACTACCCAGCATTCATAGAGAATGGGCAGTTTTTACCCCAATATTAATACATTAAAGGACAAATCCACCCTTATAAGAACATCTTTAGAAAGAATGGCCTCTTAAAATATGTTGATATATCAACTTTGTCCTATGAATCTTATGTATCCTGCTATGCTTTTGGATGCCTCATGGAAACTGAGCAATTTAGAAACCTGTACTGAGGCAGGTACTGAGCCTGGGCATGCTCAGAAGAGGCAGATAGGGGATTAACATTCAGTAATTGGCTGTGATGTCAACTGTCAAATCCATAACTGACAGTTGCTAACTGGAAGAACCAGGAAGCAGAAAGGGAAACAGGACTTGTGCCAGGATTTCAGGTTAGACTTATATATTTCAGATTTCAACTATTACCGTTTAGGGTTTTGGGGAGTGATTACTGTATGTAAGTTTTCATTTTAGGGCTGGACTTGCCCTTTAAACATGAGGCTGTCAGTACCTTTAGTTATAAGAGGCTCTACTTGATTTTTACACTGTGAGAGCTTTTAGCACTTTATCCAACCTCTCCATAACTTGTCAGCTAATCAGAATCCTGTGTTCCTAACCCATAGATACTGTAAATCTGGAACTTGCGGTGGTATTACCAATAATATGAACCTACAGGTTATTCTGGATCCTGTATAGGGTCTCAGATGTCCAATGGAGCTGTTCAGATTGAATTGAACTGTGGCAGGATTGCCTGGATCTGTGTTTCATGATCTGCAGTTATACCATTTGGGTCTGGATACATTAATACATGTGTCCCAACTGAGCATCTCCTGCTTGTGTGAAGCCCGCCAGGACGAGATGACTGTTGGTCACAGTAACAGTGGCTGCAGCCAGCAGTGCATGTGACAGACTGATCAGTGTCCCATAGGGAACTGCATGATTGGCCGTAATTTACTAACGGACCCATTTTGTCTGATACTGACGACCGAACTCGGTCCGTGGCTGGCTGCCCCACACCATCCATATTTCCAGCCGACTCATCGTGGCACTATTGGTTTGTTACTGGTGTTTACCCAGAGGGTGCCAACCATTGACGCATGATGTGTACTAACGGCCGATAATCGTGCCATGTATGGGCACTTTATCGGCTAAAATGGGCCGTTCTGTCTGTCGTACACGGCACAATATAATCCGAATCGCCGCTCGCACACGTCATGCTTCGGCACGGCTATTGCAAGTGAACACGAACCTTTACCCTTTATAGATAAAAACTGCAGTAGGTGGTATTTGGAAGTGAGTGCATATGGTTTAATTTTTATGACTCTAACAGGAGATTCCCCCGAGGCACAAGCTCTCTGGGCAAATCTCCTGTATGGGATTTACCAGAGGCTGTGTGATTTTGGGTGAACTTCACCCGCAAATAAGTATTTATCCACCAGCTATTAGTTGGTGTTTAATACTTACGTGTAAAGAGGCCCAACCTCTGGTAATTACTTTGAAACGGCTCGCGAGTGCCTCTTCTGGTACTCGCACTGCCGCCGCAAAGCGGGCATTAACGTTGCGCCAACCCAATCGACCCATATATGCTTCCCTAACCAATAGTCAATAGCTAGTATGTATGGGAAGGGCGATGAATCACTTGCATGTTCAAACCCTTGGGTAGGAAGCGCTAAAGCATGACTGTGGGCTTTAATGTCTTTAGTCAGTAAATGTCTTTATTCCAGGATGTATAAAACTAAGTTTTCCCAGAATTCTGGGCATTAGTGAATGCTGGGTTTGTAGTTTTAAACATGTAAAAGTTCATTAAGAAGCCACGAACTGCAAAGCAGAGAATGCTGGGATTTGTAGTTTTCAAAACATGTGAAGGTCACAAGCTTAGGCTGTATTAGATATAGACAGATGGCCTTAGCTCCAGGATATTAAGAAAAACTTACTGCAAACAGAGAATGCTGGGAATTGTGGTTTTCAAACACGTAAAAGGTCACAAGTTAAACACGCCTGCTTTATACCATTGGGCTGTATTATATCTAGACACTGCCTTTGTCACAGCAATAAATAATACTTTGCATGCCCCCCCCAATAGATATTATATGTTAGTTATTAAGGCATGCTATTATAATAACATGATTCTAGGGTACCTCTGTTATAAGAAGGCTCTATTTCATTTTTTACTCTGTGTGGAGCTTTTAGCTCCTCTATCCACACATCTCCCTACCATGTATATTCAATCAGTATCCTGTGCTCCCAGTCCTAACCCCATAGGTTTAGTTAACTTTTTTGTGGATTAAATACTAATAATATGAACCTTGCATGTTATCTGTTAGGATTTAAGGTAGCTATACATATATCCGATTTTACTTATCCAACCAGCACTCCTGCAATATTAATTTGATCTTGCCAGAACACCTTTCCCATTCTTCTATGTCACAGACAGGCGGTTCTTGCATGATCGGTCTAATGCTAATTTGGGACAGAGGGAGGCCTCTGGATTTGGACAGAGGGGGCCCCTGGCCTTGGACAAGAGGGGGACTCTGGCCATGGGACACTAAGAGGGTACCTGGCCTGGGACACTAGGGGCGCCTCTGTGCTTCTAGCGCCCGTTATTGTAGCGGGCTTAATGTCTAGTTATATAATATTTTTCCATTTTACCTTCAATAATGTTCACCCCTCTTTCCATATGAAACAATGTTGGTATCATTTACTTTGAATGTATGTACATATAGTGTCACATGGTTTAACATGTTTTTATGGGTGGGGCTTATTCACATTGGGATAACTTAAGGGGTTAATGTTTTAGCTTTATAAGGCATATGCCTGGGAACACCCCCATGACCCATGTGTGATTTTTGTATCAAGTTGTAGCTGCTGCTACTATGTGTTTTTACTAATGTTTCCGAAATAAATTTAACGCTTTTAACTGAAGATTGTTCCTGCCTCTTATACACCGTTTTGGTTTTTTGGAGTAAAAATAAATCTAAGAATACATTTTTAGACTTTAAATGGCATCTCTACTTACAAAGTGCCTTAGATTTTTTTTACAGTTAATTGATAACAGGAGGTAAAGGAGCAATGTCTTAACTCCCATTCTTCAATTAAACAGCCAAGCAAACAGAACTTACCCCCCGTTATCGATCCAGCGCTGGCTCGTTAACAGGTCCCGACACAACTTGCTCTATCAGGACCTGTTAGAGAAGTCAGTAGTGGAGTGCGATGGGTAAGTTATCTCTGTTTGCTGCCTGCTCCTGGCTGTTTAATTGAAGAATGGGAGGTAAGACATTGCTCCTTTACCTCCCATTCTTCAATTAAACTGAAAAAGCTGATGGACATTGCATTAAATACTGGTAGCCATGGGCATTTCATTACCACTAGTAGCCATGGACATTGCTTAAATACTGGTAGCCATGGACTTTCATACACACTAGTAGCCATGACATTGCTTAATACTGGTAGCCATGGGCATTCATTACACACTAATAGCCATGGACATTGCATTAATCTGGTAGCCATGGGCATTTCATTACACACTAGTAGCCATGGACATTGCATTAAATACTGGTAGCATGGGCATTCATTACACAAGTAGCCATGGACATTGCATTAAATACTGGTAGCCATGTGCATTTCATTACACACTAGTAGCCATGGACATTGCATTAAATACTGGTAGCCATGGACATTTCATTACAACACTAGTAGCCATGGACATTGCATTAAATACTGGTCATGGCATTTCATTACACACTAGTACCATGGACATTGCATTAAATACTGGTAGCCATGGACATTTCCTTACACACTAGTAGCCATGGACTTGCATTAATACTGGTAGCCATGGGCATTTCATACACTTGTAGCATGGACATTGCATTAAATACTGGTAGCCATGGGCATTTCATTACATACTGTAGCCATGACATTGCATTAAATACTGGTAGGCATGGGCATTTCATTACATTACATACTGGTAGCCATGGACATTGCATTACATACTGGTAGCCATGGTGCATTTCATTACCACTAGTAGCCATGGACATTGCATTAAATACTGGTAGCCATGGGAATTTCATTACACACTAGTAGCCATGGATTGCATTAAATACTGGTAGCCATGGGCATTTCATTCACACTAGTAGCCATTGACATTGCATTAAATACTGGTAGCCATGGACATTTCATTACACACAGTAGCCTGGACATTGCATTAATCTGGTAGCCATGGGCATTTCATTCCACCAGTAGCCATGGACATTGCATTAAATACTGGTAGCCATGGGCATTCATTACACACTAGTGCCATGGACATTGCATTAAATACTCGTAGCTAGCCATGGGCATTTCATTACACCTAGTAGCCATGGACATTGCATTAATACTGGTAGGCATGGGCATTTCATTACACACTTGTAGCCGGACATTGCATTAAATCTGGTAGCCATGGGCATTTCATTACATCTAGTAGCCATGGACATTGCATTAAATACTGGTAGCCATGCTTGTGAAGGTTCTCATTCATCCAGGTCATGGTATATCTGTTGTATTCAATTAGATCAACTGGACTTGAAATGTAGTTCTTGAAGACGTTTCGCTAGTCTCCGACTGGCTTTCTCAATTCAGAATGACTTGTACAAGAACTGTGGCAATTATGTACCCTGGAAAATCCCAATTAGCATATCCACAGCCAGGTGTTAAGGGTGGATTAGAATAGTGGCTAAGAGGTGTTTATAGGACAGCCCAGAGTAAGGTGTTAAAACAGCATTGTACATGGCAGACGTTGGTGTCGAACCCCCCCACCTCTAATTTAGGCTTGGTTTCTTTATTTTCACATAAATGGCCTCCTTAACACCTCTCTTGAACCAGTCACGTTCCTTCGCCAGTATGTAACATTACAATCTTCAAAGGTAGTCTTTTATCCTTAAGATGCAGATACACGGCTGAGTCCTGACCCGAGGAATTGGCTCTTCTGTGCTGGGCCATACGTTGATGCAGTTGCTGTTTGGTCTCCCCACATACAAATCAGAGCATTCTTCACTGCACTGCACCCGCATATATGATGTCGTTTTTCTTGTGTTTTGTATTGGGTCTTTTGGATGTACCAATTGCTGCCTCAGTGTGTTGTTCGGTTTAAAGCAGACATCGATCCCTGCTGCTTTAAACCGAACAACACACTGAGGCAGCAATTGGTACATCCAAAGACCCAATACCAAAACACAAGAAAAGCGACATCATATATGCGGTGCAGTGCAGTGAAGAATGCTCTGATTTGTATGTGGGGGAGACCAAACAGCAACTGCATCAACGTATGGCCCGCACAGAAGAGCCAATTCCTCGGGTCAGGACTCAGCCGTGTATCTGCATCTTAGGATAAAAGACATACCTTTGAAGATTGTAATGTTAACATACTGGCGAAGGAACGTGACTGGTTCAAGAGAGGTGTTAAGAGGCCATTTATGTGAAAATAAAGAAACCACCTAAATGAGGGTGGGGGGGTTCGACACCAACTGTCTGCCATGTACAATGCTGTTTTAACACCTACTCGGGGCGTTCCTATAACACCTCTTAGCCACTATCTAATCACACCCTTAACACCTGGCTGTGATATGCTAATTGGGATTTCCAGGTGTACATAATTGCCACAGATTCTTGTACAGTCATTCTGAATTGAGAAAGCCAGTCGGATGACTAGCGAACGTCTTCAAGAACTACATTTCAAGTCCAGTTGATCTAATTGAATACAACAGATATACCTGGTAGCCATGTCATTTCATTCACACACAGTAGCCATGGACATTGCATTAAATACTGGTAGCCATGGACATTTCATTACACCCTAGTAGCCATGACATTGCATTAAATACTGGTAGCCATGGGCATTTCATTACTACTGGTAGCCATGGACATTGCATTAAATACTGGTAGGCATGGGCATTTCATTACACACAGTAGCCATGGACATTGCATAAATACTGGTAGCCATGTGCATTTCATTACACACTAGTACCATGGACATTGCATAAATACTGGTAGCCATGGACATTTCATTACACACTAGTAGCCATGGACATTGCATTAACTACTGGTAGGCATGGGCAGTTCATTACATACTGGTAGCCATGGACATTGCATTAAATACTGGTAGCCATGGGCTTTTAATTAGCCCATAGTATGCAAATTATACATGGGTCTATGGGAATCCAAATATGTTTCATGAAATAAACCCAATGCACCCCCCAAATAGTGAATATTATCGCTAATCGATGATATTATATCTTGCGGAAGATTCTGGAAGATTCATCAGATATAGATAGTTTGTACAATTTTGTAAACAATATGGATTCTGATATACAATTTACATATAGTCAAAATAATTGTGGAAATAGAATTTCTAGATGTCAAATTTTTTGATAAGGGATCAAGGTATACACAACAAACTGTATCATAACGAATCTTCCCAGGACCCAACCCTATTAATGCTAACATCATGCACAATCACGTTAGACGATTAGGGGAGTCCATACAGTCAGTTTATCAGACTCCGGACGCATAAGTTCTACTTGGGAAATTTCCAAATAGAGGCCATGGATTTGTTGGCGCAGATGTCTCCAGGGGATATAGATTACAGGATGTTAAAAAAAGCATACGCCCAAGCAGTCTTTTGAATAGAAAAGTCTTACTATGCCACTACAAAGGCTTAATAAACGTAAAAAATATCCAGACTAACGATCCAAGCTCCATCTATACACCGATATAACATTTACTTTACTTACACAAAGTCAAAGAAGAACAAATTGTTTATAAGTATTGGAATATCCTTCGAGATGAATCCAGTTTTATGTCGTTCTTCTTCCAGAAAAACCGAATTTATCATATCGTTAGAGTTGCTTAATATGGCTCTATAATATCACATAGCCATTCGATCTGCATCATTCTTCTCCTCCAACACATGGCTATCTACAAAGGGCTGGTTCAAATGAATAGGTCCCGATGTAAAACATTTGTAAATATGTTACACAATCCAAAACATTTAGAAGTACTAAGCACTAATGTAGAATATACCATCCAAATTCTTTGCAAATTTAAGACTAAAGCTTGGAGTATACTTAGCCACATGTTTCTGCGGCCTTCCTAATGGGAAGACAATTAGCCGTTTGGCAGACGTTATCGTGAACATATGAATGCTCTACCGAACTACGATTTGCGATCGGCATAAGCGAAAACATTCATATCTGACCACTTTGGCCAAATAGATATTACTTCACAAGCCATAGATATATGCAAAAAGATACCAGACAGGGAGATATGGATAGAAAACTTCGCAAAAAAAGAAGACAAGATGGATCTATAAGTTTGCAAAAAAACGGTAAGACTCGGGCTGGTCTCAATAGGATTTCGAATTATCAGCCTGATGTAGATGAAAGTGATCATGTTAGACCGTTAATCTTCAAGTACAGATACTTCTGTACAATTATACATATTTAACACCTTATGTGGAATCTATCGTGACAAATTAATCTTGCCGTTATTTTCTACCGTGGCAGTTTTCGCACTGATGAGACCTAGGTAAATCAGACCCTAATGATTAGGTATCTACTGATCATGGATTGATGTGAATCATTACAGTCATTGTCATGTTCTTTACAAGACCTGGGACAGGTCATGTTCAAACTATTATGTATTTAGTTAATATCATAATAATCCATTTAAGATAGATTACTGTCTATTTAATATATAGTGGCTAGATGCATTACTTTTTTGATGTTTTTGATATTGAGATAATTTTGTTCAATTATGCAGATATCCCTTATTTTTTTTTTGGTTTTGTTGTGTATATCTGTAGATAATATTAGTCCTATACTTATATAGTCACTATGCTATCATACGGTATATTGAGTATTATTACATGTGTTTATATGTCTGTTTAATGTTTTTATCATTTTAGTCATCATTTGAGAATGTTAGATACACTTACGGGTAAGTTTCTATAAAATTGTGATTATATGGTACTTTTTGTAAGATTAATATTGGCATATTACAGATGGTTCATAAGTATTCTCTATGCACCGTATGGAATTGCTTGGTTCTTACTCGGAGAGCCTTCTGGATAATACCTACAATCTTTTTGAAGGGCCACAAGAAGTGTATGGAGTGCGGTCTCTAGGGGACCCAGTGTTGTACTTTATATAAGCTTAATGAAATGGTCTATTAGGACCTAGAATCGCCGTACTTACACTCTATTCCTTTCCCGTTCTCCCACCTGAGTTTGTAATTGCAAGAATTTTGTTTAATGTTTTGTGTGACCCCCCTCCATGGTAATTTCTTTAAATACAGTGTCTAGCTATTGGTGAGTAAGCCTTGGCTGAAGTGACTTAGTTTCACGAACGCGCCAGGCGCACCGTGTCGTACGAGTCTGTCCATTTGTTTGTAATCGTGCCATGTGGTTCTAAGGATATGTATGGAAATAAAGGATTATTTTAGCTATACGAGCATGCAGCCTGCTTCATACAAAACTCGAGAATCCTGATAAAAAAACTTTGCAAACCGGGAAGGTGAGGACGACTGACGTTCTGAAATAGTCCTTTGCATCACTGGATCTTTTGTAGTTATGCGGACCTGCGACTTCTTTGTAGTGATAATGAGTCTGGAGAAACTGATATAAACCTTGCCCAAATACCCTCCTTTATTAAATTGTTCATTTTGGGCGTGAGTTATACTTGCTTTGTTTGTTGATGTGAACTTGTATTTGGTTGTTATGTAAAATATTTTTGTTTGTTTACACTTACTGATTGTAACTGACACTATAATGTTATCGTTCATTGCATATATATTGTGAATGTTGCTGTAAGTAGCTAGTCGTTTACTGTTGGAGATATAGTTCTATAAATTTAGGAAATGTGTTACTTTTGGCCAAAAGAGTTAACTAAAAGACTCTTGCTTTATTAACCAATAATTGGACTAAGATTATAATATTAAAACAGCAAAAAAAATCTTTACTGTTGTCTCTATAATAAGTGTTTAGTAATTGGTAGTATGTGTTAGGTTAGCTTTAGATAATTAGGTTAGTAGAGCCAGGCTGAAAGAGTTTACATTGACGTGGTAGCAGGCTTACAAATCTTTTGGCCAAAGTTTTTCCACAGGAGACTGTGTCGGTGGCGGGCCTGGCAGGGGATTTGTTGGGACATGATGAGGGAGGTGGTAATAAAAGGGGGGGGGGTGCATGCTGGGGCACCGGATAGGGCCCAGTAATTAACTAGTATGGGGCCCTGAAAATTCTGATGGCGGCCCTGCCCCACTGGCCACTGTCATTGAATAGCCCCCGGACACCTCCTTGAAGAGCGCGTCTTTTTCCCCTTGCTGCCTCCTGACCTTTCAACCTCAAAGTGCTGAGATTATAGTAAGTAGTTCAGGACTTTGTGTAAAGAAACAGAGGTGAGGACTTAGCATTTTAGTCCTCACCCTGGGTACTTGGCAGGAGTGATGGAATGAGGGGGAGGGGAGTATAATTGTCTTTAAGGACTCAGCACGAGTGGATGTTTATATTTTTGTTCCCCTTTCTTTTAAACCCTTTTCCAAAGTGACACTTTACTCTTCCTCTTTTAACTGCATCAGTCCAGTTGATCTAACTGACTACCATAGATATTGAAATCTGATACTTATCAACATTTTACAGATCAGGTTAGGGCTACTGACCCAATCACTCGATGACAGGAGTCTCATTCCCCATATTTCTATCATTACAGTAAAGTGATAATCTAATATTATTATAATTATACAGCATCAGGTATGGAGCTACTGACCCTTTCTCAGGATGAGACAATTTCACATATTCATCATACAGTACAAAGTGATAAATCTAATCTTATTATGTTATACAGACCAGTTAGGAAGCTTATGACCCTTCTCTCAGTGATAGAGACACATTCCCATATTCTATCCTATAATACAAGTGATAAATCCAATCTTTATTTATAGTATACACGTCAGTATGGATAATGATCCTTCTCTCAGTGATCGAGACACATTACATATTTCTATCAGACAGTACACGTGATAAATCCAATCTTTATTATATTATACAGATTCAGATATGGAGCTACTGACCCTTCTCTCAGTTGATAGAGCACATTCCATATTTCTATCGGGACAGTACAAAGTGATAAATCTCAATATTTTTATATTATACAGATCATTTATGGAGCTAATGACCCTTCTCCTCAGTGATAGAGACAATTCCCAATATTTCTATCATTGTACAAGTGATAAAGCCAATCTTTATTATATTATACAGATCATGTTATGGGCTACGATCCTTCTCTCAGTGATAGAGAAACATTCCATATTTGCTTTTTTTAAATCGGACAGTACAAGTGATTAAAGCAATCTTATTATATTAAAAGATCAGTTATGGAGCGTAACTGACCCTTCTCTCAGTGAAGAGACACATTGACCATTTTTTCTATCATATAGTACAAAGTGATAAAATCCAATCTTTATTATATTTACAGATCAGTATGGAAGTACTGGACCCTTCTCTCAGGAGAGAGACACATTCCATATTATTACGCGACAGTTTCAAAGTGAGAAATCCATCTTTATTATATTAGACAGATCAGTTATTGGGCTAAGCTACTGACCCTTCTCTCAGTGATAGAGACACATTCCATATTTCTATCGCGACAGTACAAGTGATAAATCCAATGCTTTATTATATTATACAGATCAGTTATGGAGCTACAGACACTTCCTCAGTGATCGGAGACACATTCCCATATTTCTACGGAACAGTACAAAGTGATTGATAAATCCACTCTTTAGTATATTTCACAGATCAGTTATGGAGATACTGACCCTTCTCTCCGTGAGAGGACACATTCCAATATTCTATAGAGACAGTACAAAGTGATAAATCCAACTTTATTATATTATACAGAACCAGTTAGTTATGGAGCTACTGACCCTTCTCTCAGTGATAGAGACACATCCCTATTTCTATCGGACAGTACAAAGTGATAAAGCCAATCGTTCTTATATTATACAGATCAGCTATGAGCTACTGACCCTTCTCTCAGTGATAGAGACAACATTACCATTTCTATCGTACAGTACAAAGTGATAAATCCAATCTTTATTATTTATACAGTCAGCTATGGAGCTACTGACCACTCTCTACAGTGATAGAGACACAGTCCATATTCTAGATATAGGACAAAGTGAAAATCCAATCTTTATTAATTATACAGATCAGCGTATGGAGCTACTGACCCTTCTTCAGTGATAGAGGACCATCCCATATTTCTATCAGACCGGTACAAAGTGATAAAATCCAATCTTTATTATTATTATACAGATCAGCTAGGAGTACGACCCTTCTCTCAGTGATAGAGACACATTCCCATATTTTCTACAAAAGTACAAAGTGATTACATCCATCTTTATATATTATACAGATCAGCTATGAGCTACTGACCTTCTCTCAGTGAAGAGACACATTCCCAAGTTTCTATCAGACAGTACAAAGTGGATAATCCAATCTTTATTATATTTATACAGATAAGCTATGGAGGATACGGACCCTTCTCTCAGATGATAGAGACACATTCAATATTTCTATCATACAGTACAAAGTTGATAAATCCAATCTTTATTATATTATACAGATCAGTTTTATAGAGATACTGACCCTTCCTCTCAGTGATAGAGACACATTCCCAATTCATCGGACAGTACAAAGTGGATAAAGCCAATATTTATTATCATTATACGATCAGTTATGGAGTTACTGACCATTCTCTCAGTGATAGAGACACTTCCCCATATTTCTTCGGGACAGTACAACGTGATTAAATTCCAATTTTATATATGATACAGATCAGTTATGAGCTACTGACCCTTTCTCGTGATAGAGACACATTCCCATATTCTATCGGACAGTACAAAGTGATGAAATCCACTCTTTATTCTATATACAGATTCAGTTATGGAGCACGACTGACCCTTCTCTCAGTGATAGAGACACATTCCCATATTTCTATCGCGACATACAAAGCTGATAAATCCAATCTTATTATATTATACAGATCAGTATGGAGCTGACTGACCCTTCTCTCAGTGATAGGACACATTCCCATATTTGATCGGGACAGTACATACAAAGTGATAAATCCAATCTTTATTATATTATACAGATCAGCTAGGGAGCTACTGACCCTTCTCTCAGTTGATAGAGACACATTCCCATATTTGCTATCATACAGTGCAAAGTGATAATCCAATCTTTATTATATTAACAGATCGTTATGGAGCTACGACCCTTCTCTAAGTAAATAGAGAAACATTCCATATTTCTATCACACAGTAACAAAGTGATAAATCCAATCGTTATATAGTAAAAGATTCAGTATGGAGTACTGACCACTTCTCTCAGTGATAGATAAAAGTTCCCATATTTCAATAGGACAGTACAAAGTGATAAATCCAATTCTTTATTATATTATACAGATCAGTGTATGGTAGCTACTGACCCTCTCTCTCAGGGATAGACCACATTCCCATATTTCTATGGACAGTACAATGATAAATCCCAATCGTATATATTATACAGATACAGTTAGGAGCTACTGACCCTTTCTCAGTGATTAGATACACATTCCCATATTTCTATCAGAACAGTACAAAGTGAGAATCAACTTTATTATATTATACAGATAAGTTATGGATGCTACTTGAACCTTCTTCAGGTGATAGAGACAACATTCCATATTTCTATCGGACGGACAAAGTGAAATCCAATTTTTTGGCTTAAGTAAATTAGGTGAAATTTTTGGTGGACCTGGGTTGGAATTTTTAAATCTGCCGTACAGTGGAGAGGGAGAAAGGAACGTTAACCAACTATCTGTCCGAGGAAGGAATTGTGGGATCTATATAACGATCAATGTTAATGGAAGGTGAAGAAGGTTAACGAAGAGTAGAAAAAACATATTAGGAAATCAACATCGTCTATGAAGAAGTTTGTGGAACTTATCTATTAAATATGTTACTGTTTATTCAAAACAGTATTTCGTTTGGCACACCAATTACACGACATTTATCTTTATCTGCTGGGAGATAATTAAAAAAATATGTTGAAAATACATATAAGTTTTATTTCTGAATCACATTTCCCTTCAACCGATATCCATTATCATCTGGATACTGCAGACTATGAAGAATTTACAACATTTTACTCTATTAAATGATCCAGACGAACCAAACAAAATGCTACAAGACATGTGGATATTATATCACTGTTAAGACATTAGATGAATCCAAAGAAACCTATTATAATGATCAACGCGAAAAGTATAAATTAAAAAAATTGTTACTGGGAAAGGCCACCTGTATTTAATGTATTAACCATTACTCCCCGTGTGCACCGTGCTGTCACAGTGATGTCGGACGCAATTTATATGAGGCATGGCTCACATGGGTAATTTTCGAAAAGCAGGAAAGTGATAACTACCAGTACAAGGTGTAATGTTATTGATTATATTAAATAACTTCCAAATACATATGACTTCTATGGTAAATCCCTAACATATATGGCATTTTTAAAGGACAACTTAAATGTTGAAAAAAAACTTATATTACATATAATGCACCTATTTAGCATGACATCAACCAATGACAGTGGAAGATACTTTTTTAAAGTTGGCCAATGGGGTCTGCCATCTTGGTGCTTCATTTTCCTCTTCCTTTAACAATGTATACGCATATGCCCAATAGTCATGTATGAAAGGACTGCGAATAAATAGCCAAACGTAACTCTATTTTGCCTGGATACTTACTTTCAGAACTTAACCCTCAATGTCTGGTGCGGTAAACCTTGAATGGCCTGTAACCCCGACTGTAGCTTGCGCAAAGCCCAACAATTGCTCGCTCGTTGGTAAGAAGGGTTGGTTTTGGTGATAGTGAACATGTTTCCTCCAGACCAATTTCCCAGGTTACTGCTACAGCCATTACGTACGTTACCATGTTAGTTTAGCTGTAAAAATTCCAAACTTTTCGAAACTATCACTCCCCATTGACTATAATGGTTTTAGCGTCCAAATGGAACTTTCGAACTTTTTTTGTACGGAAGGTTCGAAAGTTCAAAAACGGATGAACGTCTATGAAGTTCAGTCATTCTCTATATTACTGGGTAGGCAAACGGACAATTTCAATATATTAATGGTAGCAAATGGTATTTCCATACATATTTGGTAGTACCATGGCAATTTCATTTATACACTTGGTAGCAAAAAAATTATGGTAGCACACTTGGTAATCATTATATGACCCGTCGCAAAAACTGGTATTTTCATACAAACTGGTAGCCCACCGCAATTTCATTATATACTGGTAGCACAACTGGCAATTTTCTGTATTATACTGGTGCAACTGGCAATGTCATTATATACTAGTAGGCCCTGGGCAATCCCAATCCAACACCCATCATCCCCCCCCTTTGACATCATCTTCATCCACATACTGGTAGCCATGGGCATTTATTTACATACTGGTAGCCATGGCATTTTATGATATACTGGTAGCCAGCTTTGAATGTTATCACATTCTGGTTAGCAATGGGCAGTCATCACACTACTGGTAGCCATGGGGCATTTCAGTCACAACTGGTAGCCCAGGGAATTTCATTACATACTGGTAGAAATGGGAATTTTTATTCACATACTGGTAGCCATGGGAAAATTATATCAACCCATGTGGGTAGCTATGGGCAGTTCATTTACATACTTTATAGCCATGGGCCATTTTATGATATACTGTAATGTCGCCATGTGAAATGTTATAACAGTCTTGTAGCCATGGCATTTCATTCCACTACGGGTGAGCCATGAAACATTTTCATCACATACGGGTAACCATGACAATTATGGTGTGGATGTGGAGCCCAGCCCTAAAGCTTTTGGTAACGGTGGGACATACCTTATAGCCAAAATTAAAACCAATACGGTAGCCATGGCATTTCATTTAATACTTACAGCCATGGTCATTTTATTTTACCATACTAGTAGCCATGGGCATTTTAGGACATACTGTGCCATGGCAAGTGTGATCAAAAACTGGGTAGCCGTGGGCATTTCATTCAATACTGGAAGCCATGGGAATTTTTTCAATAATGGAGTCAGGGAATCTTTACATATGGTAGCCATGGGCATTTATCACATATGATGCCATGGGTATTTACATTAACATGGTAGCCAGGCATTTATTAACATACTGGAGTCTGGCATTTATTAAATATTGAAGCCATGGGAATTATATCACATACTGATAGCATGGGAATTTCATGATTATACGTGGTAGCCATGGGCATTTCATTACATACTGGCATTTTCTGATATACTGATAGCCATGTTAATGTTATCACATTCTGGTTATCACATTCCCCGCACTCCTGTTTCAAGGTGCTGTTCCTCAATTCCTGCCAACCACTTGCAGTAAATAGAAGCTTTTCACTATTAATTTATTGAAGAACGGCACTACCTGTCTTCAGACAGATTAAATTAATATGTGAAAAGATTTCTATCACATTCTCGTTTATCTATCAGCATGTCAAATCACATAATGGGAGCCATGGGCACTTCATAGTCATGGCATTTCATCAATACGGTATCCCATGGCATTTCATTACATTTGAATGGTTAGCCATGGGCACTCATAGTAATGGGATTTACACATATGGAGCCATGGATTTCATTACATATGGTAGCCATGGGGACTACTTCATAGTCATGGGGCATTTTCACACTTAATCGGTATCCATGGGCATTTCATTAACATACTGGTATCCATGGGGCACTTAATAGTCATGGGCATTCATTCACATACTGGTATCCATGGGCATTTCATTAATACTGGTAGACCATGGGCAATCATAGTCATGGGCATTTAATCACATATGGTTATTCATGGGCACTTCAAGTCATGGCATTTCATCAATACTGTTATGTATCCATGGGCATTATTAAATAATGGTAGCAATGGGCACTTCATGTCATGGGCATTTCAGCACTACGGGTATATCCTGGCAATCTTAGTTATGGCATTTCAGCACATACTGGTATCCCTAGGGCAATTCATAGTCATGGGGCATTTCATCACATACTGGTAGCCAGGGGCACTTCTAGTTATGGGCATTTCACTCACATAATGGTTATCCATGGGCACTTCATATCAGGGCATTTCATCACATATGGTATTCATGGGCCTTCTATTACATACTGGTAGCATGGATTTTTTCCCATATGGAGCAATGGGAATTTTTTACCATCGGGTAGCCCATGGAATTTTATCACATTTACTGATAGCCATGGGCATTTTATTACACACTGGTAGCCATGGCATTCATTACAAACTTGCAGCCATGGGAGTTTTATCACTCCTGGTCGACAGGGCACTTATCACATTACTGATGCCCGGGAATTCATTTACACACTGGTAACCATCGGAATTTTTTATTACTAGTAGCCATGGGCATTTTATACAGATGGTAGCCATGAAGTTTTAATCACATACTGGTAGCCATGGGCACTCTAGTCATGGACATTTCATCGCATACTGGCCATTCCATGAGGCAGTTCATTACATACTGGTATCCCAATGGGCATTTCATTACATACTAGAGATGGGATTTTTTACTAATGGTAGTAATGGGCTGTTTCACATACTGGTTAGCCGTGGGCTTTAAACATACTGATAGCCATGGACATTTTATTACACCAATGGTAGCCATGGGCATGTATTACATCGTGTATTATAGCAATGGGGAGTTTTATACATACTAGTAACGCCATGGGAATTTTATTAACATACTGGTAGCCATGGAAATTGTATCAAAACTGGTTAGAAACTGATGTTTGATTCAGCCAGGGGTGCATGGGGCAAAATTAAAGCTACAGTACAACACAACCTTTTTGGTCTTTTTTTTTTTTACAATAAGCTCTATAAAGTAAGTGGTTACAACCAGCATGATTCTGCATTTATTAAAATAAACCAGAATTAGGGGAAACATTTATCAACGGTCGATTTGTTATATTTTGGCATTTTGGCAAATAAATAATAAATAATTCACTGAAATCTTATTCACCAGCAGTGTCCACAGAAAAATGTTATTACTTTGGATAAAAATGTATGTTATTGGGGATCTTAAATACATTAACCATGACCTCTTTTGGTATTAAATCATTGCGTAGGTTCTAATTCACTTTTCTCATATTTCTGTATAATACAATATAGTTTAAGGTCTTTATTGTCTAAGTAAAACTTCCTCTTTTATAAGTTGTAATGTAATGCCTATAAAATAAGTAAATTGTCACAGTAGAAATGATGGCCATGCTAGGTGACGCTTTCTATCCTGGGTTATTAGGCAAAAGATGCTTTTGTATTGAGCCCATATGGCAGTAAAAAGCCATGGTTTTGGAAATGCTACCTTTTTAGGTAGTGAGACAGAATCACGGTGGTAACCGGTTTTTGACTCTGAACATACTTTTAAAAACCACCGCCTATCGGCAGATGAGTGGCAGGGCGTGGCTTCATCAGGAAACAGGTGTGGCTTGTGGAGGTTGGTTGTGTGGTGGGCTGACTAACCCTGACTGGTGGACTGGAGGGCTGAGTTAACACTGATTGATGGATGAAACACTGATTGGTGGCCTGGTGCTGAAATGCATTATTGCAGGAAGGGAAGGAGGAACTGCCGCATTTTAAGGTTATGGCGGGGGATGAGCACTGAACAAATGTTTCCGATTGCTTCCTGGTAGGGGCACCCCTGAGGGTTAACTGTATGGTAATTTGTAAATAACATATAATAATGAAGATGCAATAAGATATAATAGGGGCTATGTACAGAGAACCGCTATCGCAAAGAGTGGTAAAGTACAAGCGTTACTGGTATTCAATATAAACAGTGGCAATTAATAGTACATAAGGGTTTTTGCCTAGAAATCACGTTAACGCTTACCGTGTGTTGTCGTATAGCGTGGCGTGAGTCTTGATGACAGTTTGCCGTAAATGAATACCAAAAACACTTCTCACACATTTCTTGCAGACTTAAAAGCCATAAAATGGAAATGGGATAGAATTTATTTTGTCCTTATGTAGGGTAAAGGTGCTTAAAACGCCGAGTTAGGAGTGCCACAGGCATTTGTAGGCCGTCTATAGACACAGATATGGACATGTTTCTATATATAGGCGATAGATAGGATAGATAATTATAAAAAGTATGATATATATATATACACTAGATTTGCTTTTTCGTATGTAAGTTATATCACTACCTATTGCGTCTTAATTTTTTATGAAAAAAATCTTTGCACGAGCAGACACTTGACTAGTGTACAATTGTATATTTGTGTAGGGGAATCTTGATATATGGTTTGTCACTGATGTCCACTTACATGGGAGGAGTCTCACCCACTCTATTGATTGACTTCAAGAAGTGTGTTGTTTGGATAGGCGTGAGAAGGCCTAGACATGAGCCGAAACGTGCCTTTAGTAACACAAGAAAGTTTAATTAGGTTTGGAAACCCGAGTGCACGGGACTCTTGGAACATTTTATTTATTGATCTGTAGTAGCACCAGGGGACCGTGTCTCCATAACCTGTTGCGCTGGGAGTGTGTGCCTACCATTCTGCTTGGATTAATATATGTATTTATACTAAATAAAGCAAAGCCATCACTCACTCAACACTCATCACTAATTTTCGCCCAAACTTTCGGGTGAGGGGGCGACGGCTTAACTTAAATGAAGCAGGCTCATTACCATTGCACCTTACTTACAAAAGTTAAGCATGTTTCGTTTACGAAAGGCAAAGCCCTCACTCACTCACTCAACTCGCCATCACTCACTCACTCACTTCATCACTAATTCTCCAACTTGCCGTGGAGGCAGACGGCTTAAATTTGGCAGGCTCATTCATTGAACCTTACTTCAAAGTTAAGAGGTTGCGTTTCGAAAAGGCAAAGGCCCTCACTCACTCACCACTCATCCCTATTCTCCAACTTGGCCAGTGGGGCAGACGGCTTAAATTTTGCAGGCGCATTCATTGCACCTTACTTTACAAAAGTAAGTTTAAGCAGGTTTCGGTTCGAAAAAGGCAAAGCCCTCGCATCACTCCACTCACTCATCACGGAATTCTCCAACTTGCTGTGGAGCAGGACGGCTAAATTTGGGCAGGCTCATTCTTGCACATTACTTAAAAAGTAAGAGGTTCGTTTCGAAAAGGCAAAGGCCCTCACTCACTCATCACTAATTCTCCAACTTGCCGTGGAGGCAGACGCTTTTAAAAAATTTGCCAGGCTCATTCCATTGCCACATTACTTACAAAAAGTTAAAGAAGGTTGTTTCGAAAAGTCAAAGCCCTCACTCACTCACTCACTCGCCCTCACTCACTCACCACTCATCATAATTCTCCAACATGCCGTGGAGCAGACGGGCTTTAATTGGACAGGCTCATTCATGACCACCTACCTTACAAAGTTAAGCCGGTTTCGTCGAAAAGGCAAAGCCCTCACTCACGCACTCACTCATCACTCTCACTACACTACTCATCAATAATCCCAAACTTGCCGTGAGGACAGGACGGCTTAAATGTGGCAGGCTCATTCATTGCCACCTACTTACAAAATTTAAGCAGGTTTCGTTTCGAAAAGGCAAATGCCCTCACTTCCCAATCACTCACTCACTCATCCCTATTCTCCAACTTACCGTGGAGGGCAGCGGCTTAAATTTGGCAGGCTAATTATTGCACCTTACTTAAAAAGTTAAGCAGGTTTCGGTTCGAAAGGCAATGCCCCACTCATCACTCACCCAATATCACTAATATCCAACTGCCGTGGAGGCAGAAGGCTTAAATGTGGCAGGTCATCATTGCACTTACTTACAAAAGTAAGCAGGTTTCGTTCGAAAAAGGACAAAGCCTCACTCCACTCACTCACTTCACTCAGCACCTCCCTCACTCAATCATCACTAATTCGCTAACTTGCCGTGGAGGCCGACGGCTCAAATTTGCAGGCTCATTATTGCCACCTTACTTACAAAAGTTGTTAAGCAGGTTTCGTTTGAAAAAGGCAAAGCCCCCACTCACTCATTCACTCACTCATCACTAATTCTCCAACGTTCCGTGGAGGCAGACGGCTTAAAATTTGGCAGGCTCATTCATTGCACCTTACTTTACAAAAGTTAGGCCGGTTTCGTTTCGAAATTCCACCTGTAACGGTTGAGTATCGAATTGCACCGTATCAGGAGTATTGAAATTGCAACAGACGGGTTGGTCCGATTTCAACCAAAATTTTGTTATGCATTATACTCCTTACCAGTAAAAGTTAAACAAATATTTTTGTTTAGGTGGGGGTGAATGTGGGGGGGGGGGAATAGAATTTTGAACTCCTGACAGCACACTAACGGCTGACCGATTTTTACCTAAATTTCAGGGTGGTGTTGCGGGGACTGGTCTGAGTGTAAGGGGTTAAAGGGTTTGGAGGGTGGGACAGAGAGGAATAGTGGGGGGTATGGGTCGGACGGGGGGTGTGGTGGGGGTTATTTTCTCTCCACGTCACATCACGATTACATGTCGGGTTCCCAGCATCAACATTGCCAGAAGAGATGCTCAATCCGAACACACAGGCCCAAGCACCCGTTACAAATTACACAGCGAAACATAACGATTTTTTCTGTGGTTGTTATTATAATTACAGCAATCTTGTATCAATTATTGCTTTCTTACAAAAGGTTATTTTCAATACATCTCCGCTGCCGAAGCGCGGGTTTTTGCTAGATATTATATTAAAATGTTTAATATATAAAAAATATTTAAAAAATACAACATTATTATTCCCTTTAAAAAATGATGCCGCTTTTTATTTATTAATTGTGAGTGTTTAATAGTGGGCCTAAAAAGTATTAACTAATTTTATTATCTTCACACACCAATAGTTCTTAAGGATCTAAACATTAAGATATAAACAGTTAATGTTTTGCTTGCAACACACTGCATCGGTTGACTTCTTATTGGTCCGTAAGTCCAATGAAACAGTACAAATGAAGGTATGAGAATCACATGATAGCGATGTGTCGAATATACGCGCCTCTTGTACATTGCCCTTTTTCTTTGCTATACGTTCTGAATTAACGAACATTCATTGTGGGTGCATTACAAACACTCTAAAACATCACGTTTCATCAGCACGCTTAAGTGGTGTTAAAATTTTGTACATTACTTGCGTGTCTGACTGCAAAGTAAGGATCGATGAATCACTTACGCATCAGAAGTTACGTCTAAAGGAAAGCACGTTAAGTGTTGATTAATCCCTGTTAGACATTAAACGAACTTTCAAGACACTAATTTGCGATAGCAGGGTCTCGGTGATGAATTCCCATGTGCCTACCCATATGTACTGCCCTGGTATCAGTATGATAAACCATGACCAATTTATGCAGTCTGCTTCATTATGTAATGAAGCCCCATGCCTCATTGATGCAAGTCTATGCATCAATGATGATACATTAGTAATGTAATGTCCATGGCTACCAGTTATGTAATAAAATGCCCATGCCTACCGCATCTTTAATGCATATCAATGGGCATCAGTAATAATGAAATTCCCATGGCTACCAGTATTTAATGCAATGCATGGCTACCAGTTAGTGTAATAAAATGACATAGCCTTCCACCATATTTATGGCAATGTCCATTGGCTACCATATGTAATGAGCATTTCATGTACATCTGATAGCCATGGACATTGCATTAAATACTGGTAGGCATGGGCATTTCATTACATACTGATAGCCATGGGCATTTCATTACATACTGGTAGCCATGGGAATTTCACACGAGACCTGCTATCGCAAATTAGGTCTAAAGTTCCGTTAATGTTCTAACAGGGATTAATCAACACTTAACGTGACTTTTAGACGTAACTTCTGATGCGTAAGTGATTCACGTTTACTTTGCACGTCTAGACAACGCAAGTATGTACCAAAATTTAACACCATTAATGCTGTGAATGTACGTGATGTTTTAGAGTGTTTGTAATGCACCACAATGATGTTCTTAATCAGACGTTAAAAGAAAAGGGCATGTACAGAGAGGCGGTATTGTCACATCGCTATCATGTGATCTCACCTTCATTTTGTACTGTTTCATTGGTGACACGGACCAATAAGAAGTCAACCATGCAAGTGTGTTGCAAGCAAAACATTTATGCTGTATTATATTATGTATGATCCTTAAGAACTATGTGGTGTGAAGATAATAAAATTAGTTAAATACTTTTCTAGCCACTACTTAAACACTCCCAATTATAAATAACAGCGGCATCATTTTTAAAGGGAAAGTATGTTGTATTTTTTAAAATTTTTTATATATTTAAACATTTTAATATATAACTAGCAAAATACCCGCGCTTCGCAGCGGAGATGTATTGAAATAACCTTTTAGTAAGAAAGCAATAATGTATCAAGATTGCTGTAATTATAATAACAACCACAGAAAAATCGTTTATTTTTTCGCTGTAATTGTAACGGGTGCTCTGGGTTGTCGGATGAGCATCTCTTCTGGCAATGTTGATGCTGGGACAGCATGTAATCGTGGATGTGACAGTGGAAAATAACCCCCACCACCCCTCCCCGTCCACCCCATACCCCCCACTATTCCTCTCTGTCCACCCTCCAAACCCTTCCCCTTACACCTCAGCCGTCCCGCACACACCCTAATTTAGGTAAAAATCGGTCCAGCCTTAGTGTGGCAGGAGTTCAAAATTCATTCCCCCCCCCATTCACCCCCACCCTAAAAAAAATATTTTTTTACACCTTTACTGGTAAAGGATTATATGCATACAATTTTGGTGAAATCGGACCAACCATTATCGTGCATTCAGATACTCCTGATACGGTGCAATGTCAGATACCACCGTTCGGTGGATTTCGAAACGAACCTGCCTAACTTTTGTAATTAAGGTGCAATGAATGAGCCTGCCAAATTTAAGCCGTCTGCCTCCACGGCAAGTTGGAGAATTAGTGATGAGTGAGTGAGTGAGTGAGTGGGGGCTTTGCCTTTCGAAACGAAACCTGCTTAACTTTTGTAAGTAGTGGCAATGAATGAGCCTGCAAATTTGAGCCGTCTGCCTCCACCAAGTTAGAAATTAGTGATGAGTGGTGATGAGGTGATGAGTGAGTGAGTGAGTGAGTGAGGCTTTGCCTTTTCGAACGAAACCTGCTTAACTTTTGTAAGTAAGGTGCATGAATGACCTGCCAAATTTAAGCCTTCTGCCTCCACGGCAGTTGGAGTATTAGTGATGAGTGAGTGAGTGAGTGAGTGAGGGCTTTGCCTTTTGCAAACGAAACCTGCTTAACTTTTGTAAGTAAGGTGCAATGATGAGCCTGCCAAATTTAAGCCGTCTGCCTCCACGGTAAGTTGGAGAATTAGGGATGAGTGAGTGAGTGAGTAGTGAGGGCTTTTGCCTTTTCGAAACGAAACCTGCTTCTTTTGTAAGTAAGGTGCAATGAATGAGCCTGCCAAATTTAAGCCGTCGCCCTCCACGGCAAGTTTGGGAATTAGTGATGATGAGTGAGTGAGGTGATGATTGAGTGGGTGAGTGAGGGCTTGCCTTTCGAACGAAACCTGCTTAACTTTGTAAGTAGGTGCAATGATGAGCCTGCACAATTTAAGCCGTCTGCCTCCACGGCATGTTGGAGAATTAGTGATGAGTGAGTGAGTGAGTGAGGCGAGTGAGTGAGTGAGTGAGGGCTTTGACTTTTCGAACAAAACCTGCTTTAACTTTTAGGAAGTAGAGTGACATGAATGACCTGGCAAATTTAGCCTTCTTGCCCTCACATTACATACTGGTAGCCATGGACATTGCATTAAATACTGGTAGCCATGGGCATTTCATTACATACTGATAGCCATGGATATTGCATTAAATGCTGGTAGGCATGGGCATTTTATTACATACTGGTAGCCATGGACATTACATTAAATACTGGTAGCCATGGGCATTTCATTACATACTGATAGCCATGGACATTGCATTAAATACTGGTAGGCATGGGCATTTCATTACATACTGATAGCCATGGGCATTTCATTACATACTGGTAGCCATGGGAATTTCACCGAGACCTGCTATCGCAAAATTAGGTCTTAAAGTTCCGTTAATGTCTTAACAGGGATTAATCAACACTTAACGTGACTTTTAGACGTAACTTCTGATGCGTAAGTGATTCACGTTTACTTTGCACGTCTAGACAACGCAAGTAATGTACCAAATTTTAACACCATTAATGCGTGAATGTAACGTGATGTTTTAGAGTGTTTGTAATGCCACCACAATGATGTTCTTAATCAGACGTTAAAAGAAAAAGGGCAATGTACAGAGAGGCGGTATATGTCGACATCGCTATCATGTGATCTCACCTTCATTTTGTACTGTTTCATTGGATGACACGGACCAATAAGAAGTCAACCATGCAAGTGTGTTGCAAGCAAAACATTTATGCTGTATATATATTAATGTATGATCCTTAAGAACTATTGTGTGTGAAGATAATAAAATTAGTTAAATACTTTTCTAGCCACTACTTAAACACTCCAATTATAAATAACAGCGGCATCATTTTTTAAAGGGAAAGTATATGTTGTATTTTTTTAAATATTTTTTATATATTTAAACATTTTATATATATACTAGCAAAATACCCGCGCTTCGCAGCGGAGATGTATTGAAATAACCTTTTTAGTAAGAAAGCAATAATGTATCAAGATTGCTGTAATTATAATAACAACCACAGAAAAATCTGTTATGTTTCGCTGTTAATTGTAACGGGTGCTCTTGGGTGTTCGGATGAGCATTCTCTTCTGGCAATGTTGATGCTGGGACAGCATGTAATCGTGGATGTGACAGTGGAGAAAATAACCCCCACCACCCCTCCCCGTCCGACCCCAATACCCCCCACTATTCCTCTCTGTCCACCCTCCAAACCCTTCCCCTTACACCTCAGCCAGTCCCCGCACACACCCTGAAATTTAGGTAAAAATCGGTCCAGCCGTTAGTGTGCAGGAGTTCAAAATTCTATTCCCCCCCCCCATTCACCCCCACCCTAAAAAAAATATTTTGTTAACCTTTTACTGGTAAAGGAGTATATGCATACAAAATTTTGGTTGAAATCGGACCAACCAGTCTGTGCAATGTCAGATACTCACTGATACAGGTGCAATGTCAGATACTCACCGTTACAGGTGGAATTTCGAAACGAAACCTGCCTAACTTTTGTAAGTAAGGTGCAATGAATGAGCCTGCCAAATTTAAGCCGTCTGCCTCCACGGCAAGTTGGAGAATTAGTGATGAGTGAGTGAGTGAGTGAGTGGGGGCTTTGCCTTTTCGAAACGAAACCTGCTTAACTTTTGTAAGTAAGGTGCAATGAATGAGCCTGCCAAATTTGAGCCGTCTGCCTCCACGGCAAGTTAGAGAATTAGTGATGAGTGAGTGAGTGAGGTGATGAGTGAGTGAGTGAGTGAGTGAGGGCTTTGCCTTTTCGAAACGAAACCTGCTTAACTTTTGTAAGTAAGGTGCAATGAATGAGCCTGCCAAATTTAAGCCGTCTGCCTCCACGGCAAGTTGGAGTATTAGTGATGAGTGAGTGAGTGAGTGAGTGAGGGCTTTGCCTTTTCGAAACGAAACCTGCTTAACTTTTGTAAGTAAGGTGCAATGAATGAGCCTGCCAAATTTAAGCCGTCTGCCTCCACGGCAAGTTGGAGAATTAGTGATGAGTGAGTGAGTGAGGTGATGAGTGAGTGAGTGAGTGAGGGCTTTGCCTTTTCGAAACGAAACCTGCTTAACTTTTGTAAGTAAGGTGCAATGAATGAGCCTGCCAAATTTAAGCCGTCTGCCTCCACGGCATGTTGGAGAATTAGTGATGAGTGAGTGAGTGAGTGAGGGCGAGTGAGTGAGTGAGTGAGGGCTTTGACTTTTCGAAACAAAACCTGCTTAACTTTTGTAAGTAAGGTATGCATGAATGAGCCTGCCAAATTTAAGCCGTCTGCCTCCACGGTAAGTTGGAGAATTAGGGATGAGTGAGTGAGTGAGTGAGTGAGGGCTTTGCCTTTTCGAAACGAAACCTGCTTAACTTTTGTAAGTAAGGTGCAATGAATGAGCCTGCCAAATTTAAGCCGTCTGCCTCCACGGCATGTTGGAGAATTAGTGATGAGTGAGTGAGTGAGTGAGGGCGAGTGAGTGAGTGAGTGAGGGCTTTGCCTTTTCGAAACGAAACCTGCTTAACTTTTGTAAGTAAGGTGCAATGAATGAGCCTGCCAAATTTAAGCCGTCTGCCTCCACGGCAAGTTGGAGAATTAGGGATGAGTGAGTGAGTGAGTGAGGGCTTTGCCTTTTCGAAACGAAACCTGCTTAACTTTTGTAAGTAAGGTGCAATGAATGAGCCTGCCAAATTTAAGCCGTCTGCCTCCACGGCAAGTTGGAGAATTAGTGATGAGTGAGTGAGTGAGTGAGGGCGAGTGAGTGAGTGAGTGAGGGCTTTGCCTTTTCGAAACGAAACCTGCTTAACTTTTGTAAGTAAGGTGCAATGAATGAGCCTGCTAAATTTAAGCCGTCTGCCTCCACAGAAAGTTGGAGAATTAGTGATGAGTGAGTGAGTGAGTGAGGGCTTTGCCTTTTATTAGTATAAATACATATATATAATCCAAGCAGAATGGTAGGCACACTCCCAGCGGAAACAGGTATATGGAGACAAGGTACCCTGGTGCTACTAGAAGATCAAATAAATAAAATGTTCAAAAAGAGTCCCGTGCACTCGGGTTTTCCAAACCTAATTAAACTTTATTGTGTTACATAAAGGCAACGTTTCGGCTCATGTCTAGAGCCTTTCTCAAGCCTATCCAAACAAACACACTTCTGTGAAGGCAATAAATAGAGTGGGGGAGACTCCTCCCATGTAAGTGACATCAGTGAACAAACCATATGATCAAGATTCCACTACACAAATATACAATTGTAAATAGTCAAAGTGCTGCTAGTGCAAAGATTTTTTCATAAAAATATTAGAGACTAAATAGGTAGTGATATAAATTACATACTAAAAAGCAAATCTAGGTGTATATATATATATATATATATATATATATATATATATATATATATAGAAACATGACATATATGTGTATATAGAAGGGCTACAAATGCATGTGGCACTCCTAACTCTGCTGTTTTAATCACATTTACAATACATAAGGCAAAATAAATTCTATCCACATTTCCATTTTATGGCTTTTAATTCTGCAAGAAATGGTGTGAGAAGTGTTGGTGATTCATTATAAGGCAATGTATCAAGACTCACGCAACTCTAGTACGAAAACACACGTTAAGCTGTTAACGTGACTTTCTAGGGCAAAAACACTTATGTACTATTAATTGCAAACGGTTTATTGAATACAAGTAACGCTTGTTAACTTTAGACCATCTTTGCGATAGCGGTTCTCGGTACATAGCCCCTATTATATCTTATTGCATATTCATTATTATATGTTATTTACAAATTACCATAAGTTACCCTCAGGGGTGCCCCTACCATGAAGCAATCTGAAACATTTGTTCAGGGCTCATCCCCGCAGAACACTTAAAATGCGGCAGTTCCTCCTTCCTGCAATATTGCATTTCAGCACCAGTCCACCAATCAGTGTTGTCAGCCCTCAAATCAGTGTTAAGTCAGCCCTCCAGTCCACCAGTCAGTGTTAGTCAGCCCACCACACCAACCTCCACAAGCCACACCTGTTTCCTGATGAAGCCACGCCCTGCCACTCATCTGCCGATAGGCGGTGTTTAAAAGTTGTTTCAGGAGTCAAAAACCTGGTTACCGTGATTCTGTCTCACTACCTTAAAAGGTAGCATTTCAAAACCATAGTCTTTTTACTGCCAATGGGCTCAAATACAAAAGCATATTTGCATATATAACCCAGGAAATAGAAAGCAGTCACCTAGCAGGGCATCATTTCATACTGACAATTTACTTATTTTAGCATTACAACTTATAAAAGAGGAAGTTTTACTTAACAATAAAGACCTTAAAACTATATTGTATTTATACAGAAATATGAAGAAAGTGAAATTATAACTACGCAGATGATTTAATACCAAAAGAGGATCATGGTTAATGTAGTTTAAGATCCCAATAACATACATTTTATCCAAATTAATAAAATTTCTGTGGAACTGCTGGTGGAATAAGATTTCAGTGAATTATTTATTTGCCAAAATTGCCAAAATATACATCGGACACTTTGATAAATTTTCCCTAATTCTGTTTATTTTAATATGCAGAATCATGCATTGGTTGTACACCTTTACTTTATAGAGCTATTGGTAAAAAAAAAAAAGACCAAAAAAAGGTTGTGTGTACTGTAGCTTTAATTGGCACCCATGCACCAATGGCTGATCAAACATCAGCTACCAGTTTTGATACAATTTCCATGGCTACCAGTATGTAATAAAATGCCCATGGCTACTAGTATGTGATAAAACTCCCATGGCTACAAGTATGTAATGAAATGCCCATGGCTACCAGTGTGTAATAAAATGTCCATGGCTATCAGTATGTTATAAAATGCCCACGGCTACCAGTATGTGAAAACATTCCCATTACTACCAGTATGTGAAAAAATTCCCAAAGCTACTAGTATGTAATGAAATGCCCATGGATACCAGTATGTAATGAAATGCCCATGGATGCCAGTATGCGATGAAATGCCCATGACTATGAAGTGCCCATGGCTACCAGTATGTGATAAAACTCTCATGGCTACCAGTATGTAATAAAATGCCCATGGCTACTAGTATGAGAAAAAAATTCCTATGGTTACCAGTGTGTAATGAATTCCCATGGCTATCAGTATGTGATAAAGTGCCCATGGCTACCAGTATGTGATAAAACTCCCATGGCTGCAAGTTTGTAATGAAATGCCCATGGCTACCAGTGTGTAATAAAATGCCCATGGCTATCAGTATGTGATAAAATGCCCATGGCTACCAGTATGGTAAAAAATTCCCATTGCTACCAGTATGGGAAAAAATTCCCATAGCTACCAGTATGTAATGAAATGCCCATGGATACCAGTATGTGATGAAATGCCCATGACTATGAAGTGCCCATGGATACCAGTATGTGATGAAATGCCCATAACTAAGAAGTGCCCATGGCTACCAGTATGTGATGAAATGCCCATGACTATGAAGTGCCCATGGATAGTGATGAAATGCCCATGACTATGAAGTGCCCATGGATACCAGTATGTAATGAAATGCCCATGGATACCAGTAAGTGATGAAATGCCCATGACTATGAAGTGCCCATGGCTACCAGTATGTAATGAAGTGCCCATGGCTACCAGTATGTGATGAAATGCCCATGGCTACCAGTATGTGATGAAATGCTGATAGATACGAGAATGTGATAGAAGCTTTTCACATATTAATTTATCTGTCTGAAGACAGGAAGTGCGTTCTTCAGATAAATTAATATGTGAAAAGCTTCTATTTACTGCAAGTGGTTGGCAGGAATTGAGGAACAGCACCTTGAAACAGGAGTGCGGGGAATGTGATAACCAGAATGTTGACTAACATAACATGGCTCTCAGTCTATCGAAAATGCCAGTATGTAAGGAAATGAACATGGCTACCAGATATAATGAAATTCCATGCTATCAGTATGTGATATACTTCCCATGCTTCAAATATGTAATAAAATGCCAGGACTACCTAGGATGTAATGAAAGCCAATGGATACCAGTGTGTTGTAATGTAATAACCATGGCATCATAGTGTGATAAAATGCCCATGGCTACCAGTATGTGAAAAAAAGATTCCATGATACCAGTATGTGAAAAAATTCCCATGGCTTCAGATGGAATGAAATGCCCACGGGCTAACCAGTTGTGATTACAATTTCCATGCTTACCAGTATGTAAATAAATGCCCATGGCTACTAGTATGTAATAAAATGACCATGGCTGTAAGTATCAATGAAATGCCCTGGCTACCAGTATGGGTTATAATTTGCATATAAGGTTAGGTCCACCGTTACCACAAAGCTTTAGGCTGGTCTCCACAAATCCACAATAATTTCCATGGTTACAAGTATGTGATGAAAGCTTCATGGCTACCAGTGGCTGATGAATGCCATTGGCTACCAGATGTGATACATTCACATGGCTACAGTAAGTATATCATAAAAATGCCCATACATGGCTATAAGTTGTAATGAAATGCCCATAGCTACCAGCATGTGAATAATTTTCATGGCTACCAGTATTGATAAAATCACCATTTCTACCAGTAGATAATGAAATGCCCATGGCTACCAGTATGTGATGAAATGCCCATGGCTACCAGTATGTGATGTAATGCCAAATTAGTTGAAATACTTTTCTAGCCACTACGAAACCACTTCCAATTTATAAATAACAGCGGGCATCATGTTTTAAAGGGGAAAAAGTAGATGTTGTATTTTTTTAATATTTTTGATCAGAATTTAACATTTTATATATATACTAGGCAAAATACCCGCGCTTTCGCAGCGGGATGGATTGAAATAACCTTTTTAGTAAGAAAGCCCCATAATGTATCAAGATTGCTGTGGTAATATATAAATAAACAAACCACAGAAAAATCTGTTATGTTTCGCTTAATTGTTAACGGGTGCTCTTGGTGTTCGGAGAGCATTCTCTTCTGGAAATGTTGATGCTGGGACCAGAGGTAATCGTGGGATGTGTGAAGTGGGCGGAAAATGAACCCCCACCACCCCTCCCAGTCGACCCCAATACCCCCCACTATTTCCTCTCTGTCCCACCTCCAAACCATTCCCCTTACACCTCAGCCAGTCCCGCCACACCCTGAAATGTAGGTAAAAAAACGGTCAGCCGTTAGTGTGCAGGAGTTCAAAATCTATTCCCCCCCCCATTCACCCCCCACCCTTAAAAAAAATATTTTGTTTAAACCTTTACTGGTAAGGAGTTATATGCATACAAAAATGTTGGTTTGAAATCGGACCAACCCGTCTGTGCAATGTCCAGATACTCACGGATACAGGTGCAATGTCAGATTACTCACCGTACAGGTTGAATTTCGACAACGAAAACCTGCCTAAACTTTTGGTAAGTAAGGTGCCAATGAATGAGCCTGCCAATTAAGCGTCTGCCTCCACGGCAGTTGGAGAATTAGTGGATGAGTGATGAGTGATGTGAGTGGGGCTTGCCTTTTCGAAACGAAACCTGCTTAACTTTGTATAAGAGTAAGTGAATGAATGAGCAGCCAAAATTTGAAGCCGTCTGCTCCACGGCCAAGTTACAAAGTTAGAAGAGGAATTAGTGATGAGTGAGTTAGTGAAGTGAGGTGATGAGTGAGTAGTGAAGGAGTGAGGGCTTTGCCTTTTCGAAACGAAACCTGCTTCTTAACTTTGTAAGAGGAAGTGCAATGAATGAGCCTGCAATTTAGCCGTCTTATCTGCCTCCACGGCCAAGTTGGAGTATTAGTTGATGAGTGCTGAGTGAGTGAGTGAGTGAGGGCTTTGCCTTTTTCGAAACGAACCTGCTTAACTTTTGGTAGTAGGTGCTGCAAGGATGAGCCGCCAAATTTAAGCCGTCTGCCTCCACGGTAAGTTGGAGAATTAGGATGAGTGAGATGAGTGGAGTGATGAGTGAGGGCTTTGCCTTTTCGAAACGAAAAAGGAAAAAAACTGTTATTAAACTTTTGTAAGTAAAGGCTGCAATGAATGAGCCTGCCAAAATTTAAGCCGTCTGCCCCACGGCAAGTTGGAGAATTAGTGAGAGTGGTGAGTGAGGTGATGAGTGAGTGAGTGAGTGAGGGCTTTGCCTTTTGAAACGAAACATGCTTAACTTTGTAAGTAAGGTGCAATGAATGAGCCATGCCCAAATTTAGCCGTCTGCCCCACGCATGTTGGAGAATTAGTGATGCGTGAGTGAGTGAGTGAGGGCGACGTGAGTGAGGATGTGAGGGCTTTTTGACTTTTCGAAACAAAACTGCTTACAACTTTTGGTTAAGTACTGTGCAATGAAGAGCCTGGCAAATTTAAGCCGTCTGCTCCAGCAAGTGGAGAATTAGTGAGAGTGAGTGCAGGCTTGGCCTTTCGAAACGAAAAACATGCTTAATTCACTGTTTTAAGAAGGGCAATGATGAGCCTTGCCAAATTTAAGGCCGTCTGGCTCCACAGCAAGTTGGAGAAATTAGTGATGAGTGAGTGAGTGAGTGAGGGCTTTGCATTTTGAAACGGAAACCTGCTTAACTTTTGTAAGTAAGGTGCAATGAATGAGCCTGCCAAATTTAAGCGTCTGCCTCCACGGCCCAAGTTGGAGAATTAGGGATGAGGTGAGTGAGTGAGTGAGGGCTTTGCCTTTTCGAACGAAAACCTGCTTAACTTTGTAAAGTAAGGTTGCAATGAGAGAGCCTGCCCAAATTTAAGCCGTCTGCATCCACGGCAAAAGTGAGAATTAAGTGATGAGTGAGTTGAGAGTGTGAGGGCGAGTGAGTGAGTGAGTGAGGGGCTTTGGCCTTTTTCGAACGAAACCTGCTTAACTTTGTAAAGCAGGTGCAAATGAATGAGCCTGCTAAATTTAAGCGTCTGCCCTCCACAGAAGTGGAGAATTGTTTAGGGATGAGTGAGTGAGTGAGTGCGGCTTTGCCTTGTATAGTTATAAATACAATATATAATCCAAGCAGTAATGGTAGGGCACACTCCCAGCGGAAAACAGGGTATATGGAGACAAGGTACCCTGGTTGCTACTAGAAGATCAAATAAATAAAATGTTCAAAAAGAGTCCCGTTGCACTCGGGTTTCCAAACCTAATTAAACTTATTGTGGTACATAAAGGGCACACGTTTCCGGTCATGTCTAGAGCCTTTCTCAAGCCTATCCAAAACAAACACACTTCTGTGAAGGCAATAAATAGAGTGGGGGAGACTCCTCCCATGTTAAGTGACATCAGTGAACAAACATATGATCAAGATTCCACTACACAAATATACAATTGTAAATAGTCCCAAAGTGCTGCTAGTGCCAAAGATGTTTTCATAAAAAATTAGAGACTAATAGGTAGTGATATAAATTACATACTTAAAAAGCAAATTAGGTGTATATAGATATATATATATATATATATATATATATATATATTATAGATAGAAACCATGACATATATTTGTATATGAGGGACAAAGCATGTGGCCTCCTAACTCTGATGCTTTGAATCACATTTACAATACATAAGGCAAAATATAATTATATCCACATTTCCATTTTATGGCTTTTAATGCTGCAAGAAAGTGGGGTGAGATCGCGTGAGAAGTGTTGGTGATTCATTATAGGCAATGTATCAAAAGACTCACGCACTCTAGTACGAAAACACCACGTTAAGCTGTTAACGTGACTTTCTAGGGCAAAAACACTTATGTACTATTCATTGCAAAACGGTTATTGAAACAGTAACGCGTGTTAAATTAGACCCATTCTTGCGATTAAGCGTTCTCGGTACATAGCCCCTATTATATCTTATTGCATATGCATTATTTATGTTATTTACAAATTACCACAGTTACCCTCAGGGGTGCCCCTTACCATGAGCAATCTGAAACCATTTGTTCAGGGCTCATCCCCGCAAGAACACTTAAAATGCGGGCAGTTCCTCCTTCCTGCAATATTGCATTTCAGCACCAGTCAACAATCAGTGTTGTCAGCCCTCAATCAGTGTTAAGTCAGCCCTCCAGTCCACCAGTCGTGTAGTCAGCCCACCACACCACCGCCACAAGCCACAACTGTTCCTGATAAGCCACGCCCTGCCACTCATCTGCCGATAGGCGGTGTTTTAAACAGTGTTCAGGAGTCAAAAAACTGGTTACCGTGATTCTGTCTCACTACCTTCAAAAGGTTAGCATTTCAAAAACCATAGTCTTTTACTGCCAATGGGCTCAAATACAAAAGCATTTGCATATATAACCAGAATAAAAGCAGTCACCTAGCAGGGCTCTCATTACTGACAATTACTTATTTTAGCATTACAACTTTATAAAAGAGGAAGTTTGACTTAAAATAAAGGACCTTAAACTATATTGTTTTATACAGAAATATGAAGAAGTGAAAATTATCTACGCAGATGATTTAATCCAAAAGAGGATCATGGTTAATGTAGTTTAAGAAATCCCCACTAACATACATTTATCCAAATTAATAAAATTTCTGTGGAACTGCTGGTGTGGAATAGATTTCAGGAATTAATATTTGCCCAAAATTGCCAAAATATACATCGGACACTTTGATAAATTTCCCTAATTCTGTTTATTATATATGCAGAATCATGCATTGGTTGTACACCTTTACTTTATAGGAAGCTATTGGTTTAAAAAAAAAAAAAGACGGACAAAACAAAAGGTTGTGTGTCTGTAGCTTTAGTTGGCACCCATGCCCAACAATGGTTGATCAAACAATCAGCTACCATTTTTGATACAATTCCATGGATACAGTACAGTATGTCATAAAATTGCCCATGGTACTACGTATGTGATAAAACTCCATGGCTACAAGGATGTAATGAAATGCCCATGGCTACCAGTGTGTATAAAATGTCCATGGTATTCAGTATGTTATAAAATGCCCACGGCTACCAGTATGTGACAACATTCCCATTATACCAGTATGTGAAAAAATTCCCAAAAGCTACTAGTATGTAATGAAATGCCCATGGATCAAGTATTGTAATGAAATGCCCATGGATGGCAGTATGCGATGAATGCCCATGATATGAAGTGCCCATGGCACCAGTATGGATAAAACTCCATGGGCTACCAGTATGTATAAAATGACCATGGCTACAGTATGAGAAAAAAATTCCTATGGTTACCAAGTGTGTAATGGAATCCCAGGCTTATTCAGTATGTGTAAGGCCCATGGTACAGTATGTGATAAAAACTCCCATGGCTGCAAGTTTTGTAATGAAATGCCCATGGCAAAAGGTGGAATAAAATGCCCATTGGCTATCAGTATGTGATTTAAATAAAATGCCCATGGCTACAAGTATGGTAAAAAATTCCCATTGCTACCAGTATTTTGGGAAAAAATTCCCAAGCTACCAGTATGTAATGAAATGCCCATGGATACCAGTATGTGATGAAATGCCCATGACTATGAAGTGCCCATGGATACCAGTATGTGATGAAATGCCCCATAAACTGAAGAGTGCCCATGGCGACCAGTATGTGATGAAGTGCCCATGCTATGAGTGCCAGGAACCAGTATGTGATGAAATGCCCATTAAACTAAGAAGTCATGCCCATGGGGATACCAGATTGTGAATGAAATTGCCCCATGCTATGAAGTGCCCATGGATACCAGTAGTAATGACATGCCCATGGATAAACAGATGTGATGAAATGCCATGACCTATGAAGTGCCCATGAATACCAGGAGGTGATGAAATGCCCATTGACTATGAAGTGCCCATGTCTACCAGTATTAATGAAAGCCCAGGGATACCAGTATGTGATGACATGCCCATGACTATGAAGTCTGCCCAGGATACCAGTATGTAATTTAAATGCACATGGATTACCAGTAAGTGATTGAAATGCCCCAATGGACTATGAAGTGCCATGGCTACCAGTAGTGATATGAAATTGGCACATGCTACCAGATGTGTAAATTGCCATACTATGAAGGCCCATGGCTACCAGTATGTGAATGAAATGCACCATGGCGTACCAGTATTGTGACTGCAATGCACCGAATTTGGTATCTTCACTACGATACATAAGTGCCCATGGCTACCAGTATGTGATGAAATGCTGATAGATACGAGAATGTGATAGAAGCTTTTCACATATTAATTTATCTGTCTGAAGACAGGAAGTGCGTTCTTCAGATAAATTAATATGTGAAAGCTTCTATTTACTGCAAGTGGTTGGCAGGAATGAGGAAACAGCACCTTGAAAACAGGAGTGCGGGGAATGTGATAAACAGAATGTTGACTAACATAACATGGCTCTCAGTCTATCGAAAATGCCAGTATGTAAGGAAATGAACATGGCTACCAGATATAATGAAATTCCATGCTATCAGTATGTGATATACTTCCCATGCTTCAAATATGTAATAAAATGCCAGGACTACCTAGGATGTAATGAAAGCCAATGGATACCAGTGTGTTGTAATGTAATAACCATGGCATCATAGTGTGATAAAATGCCCATGGCTACCAGTATGTGAAAAAAAGATTCCATGATACCAGTATGTGAAAAAATTCCCATGGCTTCAGATGGAATGAAATGCCCACGGGCTAACCAGTTGTGATTACAATTTCCATGCTTACCAGTATGTAAATAAATGCCCATGGCTACTAGTATGTAATAAAATGACCATGGCTGTAAGTATCAATGAAATGCCCTGGCTACCAGTATGGGTTATAATTTGCATATTAAGGTTAGGTCCCCGTTACCACCAAAGCATTTAGGCTGGTCTCCACCAAATCCACAATAATTTCCATGGTTACAAGTATGTGATGAAAGCTTCATGGCTACCAGTGGCTGATGAATGCCATTGGCTACCAGATGTGATACATTCACATGGCTACAGTAAGTATATCATAAAAATGCCCATACATGGCTATAAGTTGTAATGAAATGCCCATAGCTACCAGCATGTGAATAATTTTCATGGCTACCAGTATTGATAAAATCACCATTTCTACCAGTAGATAATGAAATGCCCATGGCTACCAGTATGTGATGAAATGCCATGGCTACCAGTCTGGAGAACTGCCCATGGCTACCAGAATGTGATAACATTCACAAGGCTACCAGTATATCATAAAATGCCCATGGCTACCAGTATGTGATGAAATGCCCATGGCTACCAGTATGTGATGAAATGCCCATGGCTACTAGTATATAATGAAATTGCCAGTGTGCTACCAGTATATAAAGAAAATGCCAGTTTGCTACCAGTATATAATGAAATTGCCGGTGTGCTACCAGTTTTTAATGAAAATACCAGTTTGCGACTGGTATATAATGAATTTACCAGTGTGCTACCAGTATGTTTTTGCTACCAGTGTATAATGAAATTGCCAGTGTACTACCAAATATGTAATGGAAATACCAGTTTGCTACCAGTATATATTGAAATTGTCAGTTTGCTACCAGTATATAGAGATGACTGAACTTCATAAAGTTCAATCCGTTTTTGAACTTTCGAACTTCAGTAAAAAAGTTCGAAAGTTCAAATTTGGACCCATTATAGTCAATGGGGGAGTGATAGTTCGAAAAGTTTGGATGATTTACAGCTAAACTAACAATGGTAACTTACTGTAAATGGCTGTAGCACCTGGGAAATGGTCTGGGGAACATGTCACTATCACCAAAACCCTTCTTAAACACGAGCGAGCAATTGTTGGGCTTTGCGCAAGCTACATTCGAGGGTTACAGCCAATTCAAAGGGTTACCGAACAATACATTTGAGGGTTAGTTCTGAAAAGTAAGTATCCAGTGCAAAATAGAGTTACGTTTGCTATTTATTCTCAGTCCTTCAGACATGACTATTGGGCATATGCGATATACAGTTGGTAAAGGAAGAGGAAAAGGAAGCACCAAGATGGCAGACCCCATTGGCCAACTTTAAAAAAGTATCTTCACTGTCATTGGGTTGATGTCATTCTAAATAGGTGCATTATACTGTATATAAGTTTTTTTTCACTTTAGTTGTCCTTTAAATGCCATATATGTTAGGGTTTACCATAGAAAGTCATATGTATATTGGAAGTTATTTAATATAATCAATAACAATTACCTTGTACTGGTAGTTATACACTTTCTGCTTTTCGAAGAATTTACCCAGTGAGCCATGCCTCATATAAATTGCGTCAGACATCAACTGGACAGCAAGGTGCACACGGGGAGTATGGGTAATATCATTAAAATACAGTTGGCCTTTCCCAGTACAATTTTTTAATTTTATAGACTTTTCGCGTTGATCATTATATAGGTTCTTGGATTCATCTAATGTCTTACAGTGATTATAAAATATCCACATGTCTTGTATCATTTTGTCGTATGGATCATTTAATAGAGTAAAATGTTGTAAAAATTCTTCATATTCTGCAGTATCCAGATGATATGGATATCTGGTTTGAAGGGAAATGGATTCAGAATAAAACTTATATGTATTTTCAACATATTTTTTATATCTCCCCAGGCAGATGTGGAAAGATAAATGTCTTGTAATTGGTGCCAACGAAATAAATTTTGAAATAAACAAAGTAAACATTATCATAGGATAAACGTATAAAGTCCACAAACTATATTTAATAAAGATGTTGATTTCCTAATAAGGTTTTTCTATGGCGTTAACCTTTCTTCACCTTCATCTAACATTGATCGTTATATAGGAATCCACACCAAATTCCTTCCTCGGACAGATTAGTTGGTTTTAACGTAGTCTTGTCTCCTCTCCACTGAGATAGTCAGATTGTAAAAATTCCAACCCAGGTCCAACCAAAATATGTCACCAATTTAATTAATGCAAATACAATTTGGATTTATCACTTTGTTACCGCCGATTAGAAGTATGGGAAGGTCTATATCACTGAGGAGAGGGTCAAGTAGCTCCATAACTGATCGTATAAATATAATAACGATTGGAGTTTCACTTTGTACGTCTGATAGAAATATGAGGATGTGTCTCAGATCACTGAGAGGAAGGGTCAGTAGCTCCATAAACGATCTGTATAAGATAAAAGATTGGATTTATCACTTTGTACTGTCCGATAGAAATATGGGAATGTGTCTATCAATGAGAGAAGGGTCGTAGCGACATAATGTCTGGATAATATAATAAAGATTGGAAATTTATCACTTGTTACTGTCCCGATAGAAATATGGGAAGTTTACTATCCACCCACTGAGAGAAGGTCAGTAGCTCATAACTGATCGTATAAATATAATAAAGATTGGATATCACTTTGTAATGTGTGATAGAAAAAATATGGGAATGGTTCTCTATTACTGAGAGAAGGGTCAGTAGCTTCAAACTGATCGTATCATATAATAAAGATTGGATTTATCACTTTGTTACTGTATGATAGAAAGAGGGATGTGTCTCTATCACTGAGAGGAAGGTCAGTAGCTCCATTAAGCTGATCTGTTATACATATAATAAAGATTTGGATTTATCACTTTGCTGTCCGATAGAATATGGGAATGTTGTCTCTACACTGAGAGAAGGGTCAGTAGATCCATAACTGAGCTGTATAATATAATAAAGATTGGATTATCACTTTGTTTTATTACTGTCCGAGAGAAAATATGGGGAATGGTCTGACTATCAATGAGAGAAGGGTCGTATAGGCTCCAAAAATGACTCTGTATAACATAATACTAATGAAAACACCTAACCCGCGAATTTATCACTTTGTACATGTCCGATAGAAATAGGGGAATGTGCTCTATACACGCGAGAGGGGCAGTAGTAGCTCCATAATGATTCTGTATTATAATATAATAAAGATTGGATTTATCACGTTGTACTGTCCGATAGAAATATGGGAGGAAGTGCTCTATCACTGAGGAGAAGGGTCAGGAATCATAAACTGATTCTGTCTAATAATAAAGATTGTGATTATCACTTGTAATGTCCGATTAGAAATATGGGAATGTGTCTCTATCACTGAGAGAGAGAAGGGTCAGTTTATCTCTATAACTGATCTGTATAAATAATAAAGATGGGATTTATCCCTTTGTTACTGTATGATAGAAATATGGGAATGTGTCTCTACACTGAGAGAAAGGGCTCAGTAGCTCCATAGCTGATCGTGTATAATATAATTAAAGATTGGGATTTATCACTTGGTACTGTTCTGATAGAAATATGGGATGTGTATATAATCACTGAGAGAAGGGTCAGTAGCTCCATAGCTGATCTGTATTAATATAATAAGATTGGATTATCATTGTACTGTGTGATCGAAATATGGGAAGGTGCTCTATCACTAGAGAAGGGTCAGTAGCTCCATAAGCTGATCGGAAATTAATAAAGATTGGATTTATTCACTTTGTACTGTTGGATAGAAATATGGGAATTGTGTCTCTATCACTGAGAGAAGGGTCAGTAGATCCATAAGCTGATCTGTATAATATAATAAAAGATTGGATTTATCACTTTGTACTATTTATTGTTGGATAGAAATAGGAATGTGTGCTCTATCACGAGAGATGGGGGTAGTAGATCCATAGCTGGCAAAAACAAAATATGTTTATAATATAATAAAGATGGTATTTATCACTTGGGTGTACGATAGAACTGGTATGGGAATGTGTCTCTATCACTGAGAGGAGAAGGGTCAGTAGCTCCATAGCTGATCGTATAATATAATAAAGATTTGGATTTATCACTTGTACTGTCCGATAGAAATATGGAATGTTATGCTCATCAATGAGAGAAGGGTCAGTAGTCCATAACTGTCTGTATAATATATAAAGATTGGGGATTTACACTTTGGTTTTACTGTCCGATAGAAATATGGGAATGTGTCTCATCACTCGAGAGAAGGGTCAGGAGCTCCATAAATGATCTGTACGTCCCTGAATATAATAAAGATTGGATTATCACTATGTACTGTCCGATAGAAATATGCGGAATGGTCTCTATCCACTGAGAGAAGGGTCTGTAGCTCCATAACTATCTGTTATAAAAATACAGATTGGATTTATAAATGTAGTCCGATAGAACTATGGAATTGTCTCTATCACTGAGGAGAAGGGTCAGTAGCTCCATAACTGATCTGTATAATATAATTAAAGATTGGATTATCACTTTGTATCTGTCGATAGAAATAGGGATGTGTCTCTATCCACTGAGAGAAGGGTCAGTAGACTCATAACTGATCTGTATAATATAATAAAGATTGGACTTTATCACTTGTACTATATGGATGAAAAATGGGATGTTTCTCTATCACTGAGAGAAGGGTCAGTAAGCTCCATAATGGATCTGTATAATATAAAAAGATTGGATTATAAACTTTTGACTGTCCGAAGAAAATATGGGAATGTGTCTCTTCACTGAGAGAAGGGATCAGTGCGCTCATAAAGATTGTATAAATAAATAAAGATTGGATTTATCACTTTGTACTATATGAAGAAATATGGAGAATGTGTCTCTATCACTGAGAGAAGGGTCAGTAGCCCATAAAAGAATCTGTATAAGATAATAAAGATGGATTTACACTTTGTTACTGCTGATAGAATATGGGAATGTGTCTCTAGTCACTGAGAGGAAGGGTCAGGAGCTCAATCTGATCTGTATATATAATAAAAGATTGGATTTATCACTTTGTTACTGCGATTAGAAAATGGGAATTGTGTCTCTATCACTCGAGAGAAGGATCAGTAGCTCCATAAATGATCTGTATAAATATAATAAAGATTTGGATTTATCACTTGTTATTATATGATAGAAATATGGGAATGTGTTCTATCACTGAGAGAAGGGTCCAGTAGGGCCAATAACTGATCTTGTAGAACAAATAAGATAGATTATCACTTTGTACTGTATGATAGAAATATGAAAAAATGTGTTCTCTAGCACTGAGAGAAGGGTCAGGAGCTCCATAACTGATCTGTATAATAGTAAAAAGATTAGTTAGATTTATCCTTTGTACTGTATGATAGTAAATATGGCGAATGAGATCTGTCATCGAGTGATGGTTCAGTAGCCCCGTAACTGATCTGTAAAAGTATGAAAGTATTAAGAGTCAATATCTATGGTATTTCAAGGATGATAACTGGACTGGAGTTCAGTTACAAAGGAGAGTAAAGGTCAATTTGAAAAGGGTTCAAAAGAAAAGGGGAACAAAATTAAAACATCCACTGCTGTGCTGAGTCATTAAAGGACAATATACTACCCTCCCCCTCATCCCATCCTCCTTGCAAAGACCAAGGGTGAGGACCTAAAATGCTTAAGTCCCACCTCTGGGTTTCTTTACAAAAGTCCCTGAAATACTTATAGTAAGCTCAGCAATTGAGTGGAAAGGTCATGAGGCAGCAAGGGAATGGGCGCATACTGCAAGGAGGTGTCCGGGGGGCCTGTCAATGGACATGGCCAGGGGGGCAGGGCCGCCATCAGAATTTCAGGGCCCCATTACTAGGGTAAATTACTGGGCCCTAGCGGGCCCCAGCTGCACCCCCCCCCCCTTGTAAGTACGCTCCCCCAACACAAAAATACCTGCCAGGCCGCAACCACAAGTCTCTTGTTGAAAAAACCTTTGGTCAAAAAGATGTGTAACCCTGCTACCACGTCAAGGTAGACTCTTTCAGCAGGCTCTAGACTAACTATTATCTAAAGCTAACCTAACACCCAATACTACCAAGTCACTAAACAGTATTAATAGAGACAACAGTAAAGAATGCGTTTTTGCGTTTTAATATAATCTTAGTCAATTCTGTGTTAATAATAAGCACAGAGTCTTTTAGTTAAATTCTTGGCCAAAAAAGTAACACTTCCTAAATATTATAGAAACTATATCTACCAACAGTTATAAACATCTACTTTAGCAGCAAATGACATACATATATAGTGCAATGAACGATAACATTAAGTGCAGTAACAATATCAGTAAAAGTGTAAACAACAAAAAAATATTTCACAATAACACCACCAAAGAAAACAGTTCCCATCAACAAAAAAATAGAAGTCTAAATAACCTGCCCAAAATGTAACAAAGTGTAAATAAAGGAGGGTATTTGGGCAAGGTTTAATTAAGTTCTCCACAGACCAGTTAATCATACAAAATAAGTCGTCATGGTCAGCATTAATACAAAGCGTCACGTGATTGCAAAAGGACTATTCGAAAGTCAGGCGTCTCACCTCGGTTGCAAAGTTTGTATCAGATTCTTCGAGTTTGTATGAAGCTAGGATTGCATGCTCGAGTAGCCTAAAATAAACCTTTATTTCACAGAATCCTTAGAACCACAGGCCACTGAATACAAACAATGGACAGACTGTAGGAACAGGTGCGCCTGGCGCGTTTTTCGTGACGTAAGTCACTTCATCAGAAGAGGCTAATCACCAATAGCCTAGACATTTGATTTAAAGAAATTACATGGAGGAGTGGTCAACACAAAAATGTACAAAATTCTGCAATTAAAAACATCAGGGGTGGGAGACACGGAAAAGGAATAGAGGTAAGTACGGCGATTATTAGGTCCTAATAGGACATTTTCAGTATTTAAGCGGCGGTTATATAAAGACACACTGGGGCGTACTAAGGACGCTCCTATAAATGATATGTTGCTTCTCAAAAAGATTGTAGGTATTATCCAAGAAGGATCCGAGCGTAAGAACAGCTAAATCCAGACGGCATAGTACGAATACTATGAACATCTGTATAGGGCCAATATTAATATTTACCAAAACGTAAAAGAATATGCAAAATGTGTATAACATTACAGTAATGGTTGTATAGAAAATTCTCAAATGATGACTTAAAATGAGGAAAAACATTTTTAAACAGACTATCATAACCAATGTAATATATACTCAAATATACCGTAACTGAGAGAAGGGTCAGTAGCTCCATAACTGATCTGTATAATATATTAAAGATTGGATTTATCAATTTGTACTGTCCAATAGAAATATGGGAATGTGTCTCTATCACTGAGAGAAGGGTCAGTAGCTCCATAACTGATCTGTATAATATAATAAAGATTGGATTTATCACTTTGTACTGTGTGATAGAAATATGGGAATGTGTCTCTATTACTGAGAGAAGGGTCAGTAGCTCCATAACTGATCTGTATAATATAATAAAGATTGGATTTATCACTTTGTACTGTCCGATAGAAATATGGGAATGTGTCTCTATCAGTGAGAGAAGGGTCAGTAGCTCCATAGCTGATCTGTATAATATAATAAATATTGGATTTATCACTTAGTACTGTACGATAGAAATATGGGAATATGTCTCTATCACTGAGAGAAGGGTCAGTAGCTCCATAGCTGATCTGTATAATATAATAAATATTGGATTTATCACTTTGTACTGTCCGATAGAAATATGGGAATGTGTCTCTATCACTGAGAGATGGGTCAGTAGCTCCACAGCTGATCTGTATAATATAATAAAGATTGGATTTATCACTTTGTACTGTCTGTCACTGAGAGAAGGGTCAGTAGCTCCATAACTGATCTGTATAATATAATAAAGATTGGATTAATCACTTTGTACTGTCCAATACATATATGGTAATGTGTCTCTATCACTGAGAGAAGGGTCAGTAGCTCTATAACTGATCTGTATAATATAATAAAGATTGGATTTATCACTTTGTACTGTATGATAGAAATCTGGGAATGTGTCTCTATCACTGAAAGAAGGGTCAGTAGCTCCATAACTGATCTGTATAATATAATAAAGATGGATTATAACTTTGTAACTGTCTGATTAGAAATATGGGAATGTGGTCGATCACGGAGAGAGGGTCAGTAAGCTCCATACTGCATCTGTATAATATAATTAAGAATTGGATTTATCAATTTGTACTGTCTGTGATAGAAATATGGGGAAGTGTCTCTATCACTGAGAGAGAAGGATCAGTAGCTCCATAACTGATATCTGATATAATAATAAGAACGATTGGATTTATCACTGTGGATTTATAGATAGAATATGGGAAATGTGTCTCTATCCACTGAGAGAAAGGTCAGTAGCTCCATAACTGATTGTAACCTTAATCAAAGATTAGCTTATCACTTTTTGTACTGATGATAGAAAATGGAAATGTGTCTCTATTCACTGGAGAAGGGTTCAGTAGCTCCATAACTGATCTATCTGTTTATAATATAATAAGATGAGATTTATCACTGTGGACTGTATGATAGAACTAGGGAATGAGGACCTGTTCATCGAGTGATTGGTCAGTAGCCCGTAACGGATCTGTCAAGTATGAAAGTATTAAGAGTCAATATCTATGGTATTCAGTATAGATAACTGACTTGAAGTTCAGTTAAAAGGAGAGAGAAGAGGTGTAGAGAGAGTAAGGTCCACTTTTGAAAAAAGGGTAACAAGAAAGGGGAACAAAAAATATAAAAACATCCACTACTGTGCGGAGTATTAAGGACAATATAAGCCCCTCACCCTCATTCCATCACTCCTGAAACGTACCCAGGGTGAGGACCTAAAATGCTAATCCTCAACCTCTGGGTTCTTTACAAAAAGTCCTGAACTTACTTTACTGTAAATTCAGCAATTTGAGTGAAAGGTTCATGCGGCAGACAATGGGGAAGACGCGCTCTGAAGGGGTGTCCGGGGGGCTTTCAATGGACAGTGCCGGTGGGCAGGCCGCATCAGAATTTTCAGGGCCATACTGGTAAATTAATGGGCCCTAGCCGGGCCCAGCTCTGCAACCCCCCCCCCCTTGTAATTACCTTCCCCCCAAACACAAAAATACGGCCAGGCCGCCACCACAAGTCCCGTTGAAAAAACCTTTGGCCAAAAAAGATTTGTAAGCCTGCTACCAAGGTCAAGGTGGACTCTTCAGCAGGGGGATCTAACTAACCTAACTATCTAAAGTAACCTACACCACAATACTACCAAGTACTAAACAAGTATTAATAGAGCAACAGAAAGAATGTTTTTTGCTGTTTTACTTTATATCTTAGTACAAATATTGGTAATAATAAGCAAAGAGAGAGTTGTTAGTAAATATTTTGGCCAAAAAAGTAACACATTTCCTAAATATTATAGAAAAAACTATATCCTACAAACAGTACTAACTAGCTACTTTAGCAGAAACCATTTACATAAATATATAGTGCTGCAATGAACGAAGAACATTTATAGGCCAGTTAACAATAGCAGTAAAGGTAAACAACAAAGAAATCTTTACATATAACACACCAAAGACAAAGTTCACATCAAAAACAAATATAGACAGGATAAATCCCTGCCCAAAAAGTATGTAACAAATGTAAATAACAGGAGGGTATTGGGCAAGGTTTAATAAGTTCTCCCAGAACAGAATCACTACAAAAGGAAGTCGCACTGGATCCGATACTACAAAAAGTTCCCAGTGATGCAAAAGGACTATTCAGAAAGTCAATAGTCTCCCTCCGGGTTGCAAAGTTTTTTATCAGATTCTTCGCGTTTGTATGGAAGCATGCTGCATGATCAGTAGTAGCTAAAAAAAAATCCTTATTTCAATAAATCCTTAAGGAACCACATGGCCCCTGAAACAAACAAATGGAAGACTCGTTAGGACACAGGTGCGCCTGGCGCGTTTAGTGACGTCAAGTCACTTCATCAGAGGCTACTCCCAAATAGCTAGACACTTGTATAAAGAAAAAGAAATGTACAGGAGGAGGGGTGTCAAACCCAAAAACAAAATTGTACAAAAATTCTTTGCAAGTAAAAAAAAACATCAGGTGGGAGAGAAGAAACGGAAAAGGAATAGAGGGTAAGTACGGCGATATCTAGGTCATAAGGACCCTTTATTACGCTTAATAAACGTACACATGGGTCCTAGAGCCGATCAACACTTAGATGTGCTTCAAAAAGATTGTAGGATTATCAAGAAGGATGGATTCCGAGGGTAAGGAACCAAGCAAATCAGCCGGTGCATAGCCGAATAACTCTGACACCCTCTGGATAGTGCCAATATTAAATTTACAAAAAGTACAACATATATGCAACAGGTTATAACATTTACCGTAATTTGTATATAAAATTCTCAAATGATGGAATAAAATGAGGAAAAACATTTAAACAGACGATATAACAAATGTAATATATAACTCACAAATATAAAAGTAATGATAAGCATAGTGGACAGAGAGTATAGGACTAATATTTATCACAGATAGACAAAAAACAGAACCAAAAAATAAGGGATATCGTGCAGATATATATGAACAAAATATATTCTTCAATATCAAAAAACATCAAAAATGTAATGCATATAGGCCCACGATAGATATTAAATAGACAGTAATCTATCTCTTAATGGATTCATTAATGATATTAAATAAATACATTAAATAGTTGTTGAACATGACATGTCCCAGGTTCTTGTAAGAACATGACAAGTGACTGAAATGAACACTCAACCATGTCATTAGGATACTAATCATTAGGGCTTAGATTATCACTGTCTCAGTGCGAACAACTGGACCACGGGAGAGAAAATAAAGGCAAAGATTAAGATTAATTGTAACGATAGATTCACACATAGAAGGTGTAAATATGTATATGTGTACAGAAGTATCTGCTCCTTAAGATTAAAGGTCTAACATGATCACTTACGCTACATTAAGCTGATAATTCGAAATTCCCCTATTGGACCCCGGGTTTGTTACCGTTTTCCAACGTATAGATCCATCTTGCTCTTTTTTAAAGAGTTTTATCCATTATCTCCCTGTCTGGTATCTTTTTTGCATATAATCTATGGCTTTGGAAAGTAATATCTATTTTGCCAAAGTGGTCAAGATATGATGTGTTTCGGCTATGGCCGATCGCAAATCGTATTAGTATAGATTAATATGGTTCAGCGAGAGTCTGCCAAAGGGTCTAATTGTCTTCCCCAATATTATTGAAGGCCGCAAGAAGAAGAAGAAGAAAAACATGTGGCTAGTATACTACAGCTTTAGTCTTACAAATGTGCAAAGGGAATTGATGGTATATTCTAATAGGTTAGTACTCTAAATGTTTTTGGATTGGTTAACATATTTAAATGTGTTACATCGGGACATATTAACATTCAGAAAAAGCCTTTGGTAGTAGCCATGGTTGGAGGAAGCACGAATGAGGAGATCGAAAAGGCTTTTTTTAGGTGAATTATAGAGCCACTATTAGCATAACATATGAGAAATTAGGTTGTTCTGAAAGAGACGACATAAAACTGGATAATTAGAAGGATATTCCAAACTTAGAGACAATTGTTTCATTCTGGCTTTGGTAGTAAAGGTAAAGGTTATATACGGTTGTATTTTGTATGGTTTTTGTAAGAGAGGGAGCTTGGATCTTAGTCTGATATTTTTACGTTTATTAAGTTTGAGTGCATAGTAAGAATTTTCTATTCAAAAGGACTGCTGGTCGTATGCTTTTTTTAACATCTGTAATCTATATCCCTGGAGACAAGTATGTGCCCACACAATCCATGGGCCTCTATTTGGAAATTATCAAGTAGAACTTATGCGTCGGCGTCTGTGATTAAACTGACCTGTAGGGAAACCTAATATCATACGGGGATGGATGAAGGGGTTAGCAGGGAATAGGGGTTCCGGGAGATCGGTTTTAGGTGAAAGTTTGGGTGGATACATTGATCCCTTATCAAAAAATGGACAGCTAGAAATTCATTTCACAATTATTTGCTATAATGTTAAAATGGTAGATCGAATCATATTGTTTACAAAATGATGTACAAAACATCTAATCTGATGAATCTTTCCAGATCTTCCACCAAATTGATTATAATAGCATCGATTATAGCGATATATTTCACTATGTGTGTGTGCATATGGGTTATTTTCATGAAAAAAATATTCGGATTGCCCATAGACCCATGTATAAGTTTGGGCATACGAGGGGGAGGAATTTCGCCCCCCTCAGCTTGCCCCCCTTACATTTGTAAATAGTATTGGTGTATCCAAACATGAAGACAGTTGAGTTAATAGGTTAGGTTTAGGATGATAGGATAAATGCATTCTGGATATGAGGGTATTCCATGGACTGATGTAACCAAAATTCTATGCTTCCATTACCCTATGGTGTTGTATAGATGAATTATAATGAGGTGACATCCATCGTCAAACCAGTTATAAGATGGGTTTCCAAGTTAGGTTGAATCAGTTTATTTATAATAACTCTGTGTCTCCAATTGTAAACTGGGAGTCTTAAACACAAAGGTGAATAATAATTTGTCAAACGTATTCGGCTCAGACGTTATTGAGGGAGCCTTGATGCCTGATACAATAGGTCCTGCCCTACCTCATCAATGCTTTTGTGGGACTTTGGAAACCAGTGAAAGATGGGTATGAAGTTTATTATACATAATACAGAGGTAGCAGAAATATGTCTGACACCTGGTGGTTGTCTGTAATGATAGAATATGGGAATGTGTCTCCTATCACTGGAGAGAAGGGTCATAAAGCTCGAAAAAAGAGGAAGGTCCTAACTGGTCTGTATAAATAATTAGATTTGAGATTATATCACTTTGTACTATGATGAATATTAATCTATCTGAGAAAGGGATAAGTGGGAGGACTCAAACGCTATGGCGTATAATATAATAATATAGATTCACTTACTGAATGTAGATGCGAGGACCATGACTTGTCATCGAGTGATTGGTCAGTAGCCCCGTAACTGATCTGTAAAATGTATGAAAGTATTAAGATGTCAATATCTATGGTATTCAGTTAGATCAACTGGACTTGAAGTTCAGTTAAAAAGGAGAGTAAAGGTCACTTTTGAAAAGGGTTAAAAAGAAAGGGGAACAAAAATATAAACATCCACTCCTGTGCTGAGTCATTAAAGGACAATTATACCCCCCTCCCCCTCATTCCATCACTCCTGCAAAGTACCCAGGGTGAGGACCTAAAATGCTAAGTCCCACCTCTGGGTTCTTTACAAAAGTCCTGAACTACTTACTAGTAATCTCAGCACTTTGAGTGAAAGGTCATGAGGCAGCCAATGGGAAGACGCGCTCTGCAAGGAGGTGTCCGGGGGGCTGTCAATGACAGTGCCAGTGGGCAGGGCCGCCATCAGAATTTTCAGGGCCCCATACTAGGTAAATTACTGGGCCCTAGCCGGGCCCCAGCTGCACCCCCCCCCCCTTTGTAATTACCTCCCCACACACACAAAATACCTGCCAGGCCGCCACCACAAGTCTCTTTGAAAAAACCTTTGGCCAAAAGATTTGTAAGCCCTGCTACCACGTCAAGGTAGACTCTTTCAGCAGGGCTCTAACTAACCTAATCTATCTAAAGCTAACCTAACACAATACTACCAAGTACTAAACAAGTATTAATAGAGACAACAGTAAAGAATGTTTTTTGCTGTTTTAATATATATCTTAGTCACAATATGGTTAATAATAAGCAAGAGTCTTTTAGTTCCTTCTCTCAGTGATAGAGACACATTCCCATATTTCTATCACACAGTACAAAGTGATAAATCCAATCTTTATTATATTATACAGATCAGCTATGGAGCTACTGACCCTTCTCTCAGTGATAGAGACACATTCCCATATTTCTATCAGACAGTACAAAGTGATAAATCCAATCTTTATTATATTATACAGATCAGCTATGGAGCTACTAACCCTTCTCTCAGTGATAGAGACACATTCCCATATTTCTATCATACAGTACAAAGTGATAAATCCAATCTTTATTATATTATACAGATAATCTTTTGGCCAAAAAAGTAACACATTTCCTAAATATTATAGAAACTATATCTACAACAGTACTAACTAGCTACTTTAGCAGCAACATTACATAAATATATAGTGCAATGAACGATAACATTATAGTGCAGTTAACAATATCAGTAAAGTGTAAACAACAAAAAAATATTTACAATAACACACCAAAGACAAAGTTCACATCAACAAACAAATATAGAAGTATAAATCACTGCCCAAAAATGTAACAAATGTAAATAAAGGAGGGTATTTGGGCAAGGTTTATATAAGTTCTCCCAGACCAGTAATCACTACAAAAGAAGTCGTCACTGGATCCGCATACTACAAAAGATCCCAGTGATGCAAAAGGACTATTTCAGAAAGTCAGTCGTCTCACCTTCCGGTTTGCAAAGTTTTTTATCAGATTCTTCGAGTTTGTATGAAGCAGGCTGCATGCTCGTAGTAGCTAAAATAAATCCTTTATTTCACATAAATCCTTAGAACCACATGGCACTGAATACAAACAAATGGACAGACTCGTAGGACACAGGTGCGCCTGGCGCGTTTCGTGACGTAAGTCACTTCATCAGAGGCTACTCACCAATAGCTAGACACTTGTATTTAAAGAAATTACATGGAGGAGGGGTCAACACAAACACATGTACAAAATTCTTGCAATTAAAAACATCAGGTGGGAGAAACGGGAAAAGGAATAGAGGTAAGTACGGCGATATCTAGGTCCTAATAGACCATTTCATTAAGCTTATATAAAGTACACACTGGGTCCTAGAGACCGCTCCATACACTTATATGTGCTTCAAAAAGATTGTAGGTATTATCCAAGAAGGATCCGAGGTAAGAACCAGCAAATCAGACGGTGCATAGACGAATACTATGAACCATCTGTATAGTGCCAATATTAATATTTACAAAAAGTAACATATATGCAACATGTTATAACATTACCCGTAATTTGTATATAAAATTCTCAAATGATGACTAAAATGAGAAAAACATTTAAACAGACTATATAACAAATGTAATATATAACTCAAATATACCGTAATGATAGCATAGTGACTAGATAGTATAGGACTAATATTATCACAGATATACAAAACAGAACCAAAAAATAAGGGATATCTGCATATATATGAACAAAATATATTCTCAATATCAAAAACATCAAAAATGTAATGCATATAGGCCACTATAGATATTAAATAGACAGTAATCTATCTTAAATGGATTATTAATGATATTAAATAAATACATAAATAGTTGAACATGACCTGTCCCAGGTCTTGTAAAGAACATGACAAGTGACTGTAAATGATACACATCAATCCATGATCATTAGATACTAATCATTAGGGTATGATTATCACCTAGTCTCAGTGCGAAACTGGACACGGGATAGAAAATAAAGGCAAGATTAATTGTCACGATAGATTCACACATAAGGTGTTAAATATGTATATGTGTACAGAAGTATCTGTACTTAAGATTAAAGGTCTAACATGATCACTTTAATCTACATAAGCTGATAATTCGAAATCCCTATTGAGACCCCGAGGTGTTACCGTTTTCAACGTATAGATCCATCTTGCTTCTTTTTTAAGAAGTTTTCTATCCATATCTCCCTGTCTGGTATCTTTTTTGCATATATCTATGGCTTGGAAAGTAATATCTATTTTGCCAAAGTGGTCAGATATGATGTGTTTCGCTATGGCCGATCGCAAATCGTTTAGTATAGCATTCATATGTTCACGATACGTCTGCCAAGGGTCTATTGTCTTCCCAATATATTGAGGCCGCAGAACATGTGGCTAAGTATACTACAGCTTTAGTCTTACAATTTGCAAAAATTTATGGTATATTCTACATTAGTTTAGTACTTCTAATGTTTTGGATTGTTTAACATATTTACATGTGTTACATCGGGACATATTACATTTGAAACAGCCTTTGGTAGATAGCCATGTGTTGGAGGAAGAGAATGATGCAGATCGAAATAGGCTAGGTGATATTATAGAGCCAATATTAAGCACTCTACGATATGAGAAATTAGGTTTTTCTGGAAGAAGACGACATAAAACTGGATCATCTAGAAGGATATTCCAATACTTAGAGACAATTTGTTTCATTCTGTGACTTTGTGTAGTAAAGGTAAATGTTATATACGGTGTAATAGATGGAGCTTGGATCTTAGTCTGATATTTTTTACGTTTATTAAGCTTTGTAGTGCATAGTAAGACTTTTCTATTCAAAAGGACTGCTTGGTCGTATGCTTTTTTAACATCCTGTAATCTATATCCCCTGGAGACAAGTCTGTCCCACAAATCCATGGCCTCTATTTGGAAATTATCCCAAGTAGAACTTATGCGTCGGAGTCTGATAAACTGACTGTATGGAATACCCTTAATAGTCATACGTGGATGGCATGAGGTAGCATGTAATAGGGTGTTCCGGGAGATCGGTTTATGATACAGTTTGGTGTGTATACATTGATCCCTTATCAAAAAAATTGACATCTAGAAATTCTATTTCACAATTATTTTGACTATATGTAAATTGTATATCAGAATCCATATTGTTACAAAATTGTACAAAACTATCTATATCTGATGAATCTTCCAGATCTTCCCAGGTGATTATAATATCATCGATATAGCGATAATATTTCACTATGTTGTGTGCGTATGGGTTATTTTCATGAAAAACATATTTGGATTCCCATAGACCCATGTATAAGTTTGCATACGAGGGGGCAAATTTCGCCCCTATCGCTGCCCCTTTACATTGTAAATAGTATTGTGTATCAAACATGAAGAAATTTGTAGTTAATAGGTAGTTTAGGCATGATAGGATAAATTCATTCTGTATATGAGGGTATTCCATGGACTGATGTAACCAAAATTCTATTGCTTCCATACCCTTATGGTGTTGTATAGATGAATATAATGAGGTGACATCCATCGTCAACCAGTTATAAGATGGTTTCCAAGTTAGGTTGCTCAGTTTATTTATAATATCTGTTGTATCCCTAATGTAACTGGGAAGTCTAAACACAAAAGGTATTAATAATTTGTCAACGTATTCGCTCAGACGTTCATTGAGGGAGCCTATGCCTGATACAATAGGTCTGCCTCTGACATCATCAATGCTTTTGTGGACTTTTGGAAACCAGTGAAAGATGGGTATGACAGGTTTATTTACATATAGATATTCAAATTCATCAGGGGTGATCGTCCTGGTGAGTATGCCGTGTTCTAAAATTCTTAATAACTGTGTAGAATATGTAGGTGTAGGATCACCTTTTAGATGTACATATGTGGTTGTATCCTCTAGCTGGCATCTGGCTTCTAGTATGTAATATGAAGAGTCTAATACGACTATCGAACCTCCTTTGTCCGACGGGCGTATGACTATATTTTTATTTTTGGCCAGATTTTTCATGGCTCTCTGTTCTGAAGTACTCATATTGTTATATGTCTTATGAGTTAAATTCAAAGAATCTAGTTCTCTCACCACTAGTCTGTAGAAGTTTTCAATATAAGTGCTTTTACTTTGAAAGGGATAGAAATTAGATTTATTTTTTAAACCTGAGTGAGTTACATCAGGACTGGTATGATCATTATAAAGGGCACACAAAGTCTCAATATTATTTCGGTCAATTGGATCCAGATGTACAGAAACACTCTCAATAGGATTAATCTGAAGATCTGGATACTGTCCCCCAGACGAACATGTATCTTCTTTGTCAATGCCTAAAAAGGAATCATTATTTTCAAAATCACATTCATTATCAATAGAACAGTTGTGTTCTTGCTGTATTAAATTTGAACTCCTATCGAAGTGTCGTATACCACTCGATACAAGTCCCGGAAAGGATACATACACCTCCGTGGTCGGGAGGTGCAGGAAGCGTGTGAGCGCCACCGGACAGCACAGGGGTAGAGCACCTGTGAGTATGCACCTACCTTCATCCTATATGAGTTACACGATACTTTATCAGATACTTGAAGTCAAGCTTTTTTGCCAGCTCATTTTCAATGGAAATGACTGCAAGGCTATTTAAACGCTGTTCACTCATTGTTGAACGCTGGTAGTTTTTAATCAAGGACAGTTTACTGAATGCCCTTTCACCTTCAGCCACTGACAATGGAAGAGTTGTGGATATTCTTAGAGCAATGCAAATCTCACCAAATATTCCCTGAAGCTGTAGATTATAGATGGCATTTAGCAGATCCAATGGCTGAAGGTCTTCTGAAAACGTTGCTTCATACACTTTGCGAAGATGCTGCAGTTCTCCCAGTAAGGTATCCGTAAAGTCATGCGGGTATGCAGAGATCAATTTGCGAGAGAAAGCTATGAGTTCTTCATCTGAAAGCTTTCTTAATTTCAGGACGGGAGCAAACAACTTGCAAACATCTTCCATGGATTGAAACCGTCGATGAAGATCAGAAATGATGGTATCTAAAGTGAATAAGAACATGTTGACTTTAAATTTTTGCTGTGCATCTTCTTTTCGTGTTCTGGTTTTTGGAGCTGCTGTGTGTTCATTAGCTCTGTGGGGATTTCCAAATTATTCGCTACCACAGTAGCTTCTGAAAGAAGAGATGGCCAGTTTTCACGTAGTGACTGCATTTCTTCAGTTAGAGCCTTGATATTAGCAGCAGCAATATTAATAGATACAGATCTTGATTGAAGGATTTTATTTCTTTCTTCAAAACTCTGCAGGACCTTTACCCAGAATGTTGTCAAAAAGAGTGCTCTGAAAGAAGAGAAATATTCATACAAACCTTGTGCATCAGAATGTGCTGCTGTTGTTAGTTTTCCAGATGCAATAACCTTCTCTAGTGCTGTGAGAATGCTTGGAAGTCTTCGGGCAAAAGGACGAACAGCTTCGATTCTTGCACTCCATCTGGTTTCACTTAGTCCGTGTAAAGAACTGCCAACTTCTTTAGTCAAGGTGTCCCATCTTTCCAAATCAAATGGCAAAATGAAATGACACATGGAGATGGATGTATTAACAAAAATGCAATAAAATCAATAAATTCACTATGAATGGATGGATGGATGGAAATCATGGAATAATGGATGGGGTAATGATGCATGGATGGTGGATGGAAATCATGGAATAATGGATGGGGTAATGATGCATGGATGGATGGTGGATCATGGTGGATCATGGACATGACGAAATACCACCCCAAACCCCTGGATCATGGTGGATCATGGACATGACGAAATACCACCCCAAACCCCTCAATTGATTGCCCCTTCCAAGTTTCACCATGTGTGAAAACACAGTCAGGAGATCATTGGAACTTGAACACCAGTCCCCAGACTCCCCACAACAAGAGACCCCCCCCCCAGGCCCCAGGCCCTGCCCCAAGCATTAAGCAAAGTAGTTGGCAAAAGTAAATCAATATCTGACTTTATATCTACATACAATTATATGATGTCATGTTGTAATGTATAAAACCACGACTGACAGTTACCGAGATTCTACTACCAAATTATTATATCCCCCACACAGTGAGATGTAATGTATACCACTACTGACAGTTAACATAGAATCTACCAATATAAATAATAGTCCCCACGAGATTAGCGATGTATAAACCACTACTGACAGTTAACATAGGAATATTGCTACCAATTAACTAAATCCCCACAAGTGAGATCTGTAGTCTATAACCACATTACTGACATGTTACAACATAGAATAATCTACCACATAACATATATCCCACAAGTGAATTGTAATTTAACCACTACGACATTATCATAGATAATCTACACCCATTAACTAAATATCCCCACAAGTGAGAAATTGTAATGTCATAACCACTACTGACAGTTAGCACTGAGAATATCTACCAATTCAACTATAATATCCCCACAAGTGATGTGTAAGTGTGATGAACCACTACTGAACGTTATCATAGAATATCTCATCATTAACTATATATCCCACAATGAGTATTGTCATGTATAACCACTACTGACAGTTATCATAGAATAGTCTCAACCAAATTTAACTATAATATCCCCACACAAGTTATATTTAAGTGAACACACTACTGACAAGTTCACATAATATCTACCCAATTATAAATATCCCCACAATTGAGATTGTAATTATAACCACTACTGACATTTATCGATATCTACCAAATTCACTATAATTCCCACAATGAGATTGTATGTCTATACCCACTACTGACAGTTAACATAAATCTCTACCACATTATAAATTCCCCACAGTGAGATTGTAATGTGTAACCAACTCGTACTGCAGTTACCAGAATCTACAAATAACTATTCCCCACAATGCCCAAGTGATTGTAATGTATAACCACTTACTGACGCTTATCATAGAATATCTACCAAATTAACTATAATATCCCCACAAGTAATTGTAATGTATACCACTACTGACGGTTATCATAGATATCTACAAATTCAACTATAATATCCCACAAGTGAGATGTAATGATACACCACTACTGACAGTTATCATGAGAATCTACCAAATTAACCTAATAATATCACCACAAGTGAGTATGTAATAATGTTATAACCACTACTGAACAGTTTCATAGGAATATCTACCAAAATTATACTATTATCCCCACAATGAGATTGTAATGTATAACCATACTGACAGTTAACATGAATATCTACCAAATTAACTATAATATCCCCAACAAGTGGATATTGTAAAATGTAGACGCACTACTGCATTTAACATAGAATATCTACCAAATTTACTAATAATTCCCCCCCAGTGAGATTGTAATATACTACGAAGTATCAAAATACCCAGCTTACAAAGTGAGTGATATACCAACTGAGTTTATATAGATATATCTACCAATTAACTATAATATCCCCCAAAGTGAGATTGTAACTGTTATAACCACTCTGACAGTTACCATAGAACATATCTAACCAAATTAACTACATACCTAACAGTGAGATTGTAATGTTACTCACTACTGACAGTTTATCATAGAATATCTCTAACCCAAATTACTATAATATCCCCACCATTGAGATTGTAATGTATCAAAACCACTACTGACAAGTTTCATAGAAGATCTAACTAACAAATAACTATATATACCCCCAAGTGAGATGGTAATTATATACCACTCACTGACAGTTACATCGAATAGCACAATTACCTAAAATATCCCCACAAGTGAGATGTACTGTATAACCCTACTGACTAGCTTTTACCAATAGATTCTACCGATATAAATATCCCCCAAGTGAGATTGTAATGTATAACCACTACTGGACATTATCATATAATATTTCCAATTAACTATATATCCCCACACAGTGAGATTGTAATTTAACCACTTACTGACAGTTAACATAAGATATTCTCCAAATTAACTAAATATGCCCCCAAGTAAGATTTGTAATGTATATCCACTACGTGACAGTTACGTAGATACTCTACCAATTAACTATAATATCCCCAACGAGTAGAATTGTATGTTAACCACTACTGCAGTTAACATAGAAATACTCTAATCTACTACCATTCTATAATATCCCCACACGTGAGTTGTAATGTACACATAACCACTAACGACAGTTATCAAGAGATATCTTACCAAATTAACTAAATATCCCACAAGTGAGATTGTAATGTGTAACCACTGCTGACACGTTATCATGAATATCTACAAATAACCTAAAATATCCCCCACAAGTGAGATTGTAATGTGTAAACACTACTGACCAGTTTTACATCGAATATCTACCCTCCCACTATCTAATAAATATCCCACAAGTTACATGTGTATGTAATAACCACTACTGACAGTTACTCATAGATTCTACCAAATTTAACTAAATATCCCCACAAGTGAGATTATGTATAAACCACTTACTGACAGTTAACTAGAATATCTACCAAATTAACTATAATATCCCCACAAGTAGATTGTGTAATGTATAACCACTACTGACATTACATGAATCTCTGACCAAATTCTATAATATCCCCCAAGTGAGATGTAATGTTAACCACTACTGACAACACTCTATCCTAGATATCTAACCAATTAAACTCATAATATCCCACAAGTGAAGATTGTAATGTTAAACCACTACTGACAGTTAACATAGAAATATCTAACCAAAAATTAAAATCCCTCATAGATGATGTGTAACCCCACACAGTTAAGATACATTATACCCAGTATTGTAATGTGATAACCTACTGACCAGTTTATCATAGAATCGAATCTAACCAAATTTACACTATAATATCCCCTACAGTTGAATTGTTATGTATAAACCCTACGACAGTTACATAGAATATCTACCAAATTTAACTATAATCCTCCCCAGTGAGATTGTAATGTATACACCACTACTGACAGTATACATAGAATTCTAAACGCAAATTAAAACTATAATATCCCCACAAGTGTAGACGTGTAAGGTGTAAACCACTACTGACGTTTAAACATAGAATATCTACCAAATATAAACCAAGTGAAGGTGGGTATGTACATACCTACATATTCTACCAATACATCCCACAGTGAGATTGTAATGTATAACCCTACTAGACATTTAACATAGAATATCTACCAATTAACGTATAATTATCCTCACAATGTGAGATTGTAATGTATAATAACCACTACTGACGTTATCAAGAATATCTAGCCAAATTAATAAATATCCCCACAAGTAGATCTGTAATGTATAACCACTACTGACGTTTACATAGAATAACCCTCTACCCAGATTCCTTAATCTTCCCCACACAATGAGATCTGTAATGGTATAAACCCACTAACTGACAGTTACATAGAATATCTACCACAAATTACTATAATATCCCCACAAGTTAGATTGTAAATGTAGAACCACTCTGACATTTACATAGAAGTCTCACCAATTAACTATAATATCCCCACACGTGAATTGTATGGTCAACACTACTGACAAGTGTAATCATAGAATATCTACCAAATTAATATATATCCCTACAATGAGATTGTAATTATACCACTACTGACTGTAAATAGAATATCTCCCAATTACTATAACTATCCCCACAAGTTGAGATTAGGTAATTTACCACTACTGACAGTTAACATAGAATATCTACAATTAACCTATAATATCCCCACAAGTGAGATTGTAATGTATCAACCATACTGACAGTTACATAGAAGATCTACCAATTAAACTAATAATATCCCCACAAGGAGATTGTAATGTAGATACACCACTACTGACCAGTTAACAAGAATCTATCCAAATTAACTAATAATAATCCCCACACGTGCGAATTGTAATGTATAAACACTACTGAAGTTGTACATAGAATATCTGGGGGTTGAGCCAAAGTTAGAAACATATCCCACAGAGACTGTGAAGCGAATATGTAAGGGCCCGAGTGACCGGTACTGACAGTTAAGCCGAGTGAGAAACTACAAATAAGTAAATAGTCCCCACAAGGAACTGTTGTATAACACACTACTGAAGGTTACAAGAATGATCCAGCCAAGAATCACAGTAGACACTTCCACAAGATTAGCTGTAAGGTTATAACCACACGACGTACACATATCACAAGATTCATAATCCCACATGTGAGATGTAAATGTATCCACAACAACTGACGATTAACAAGAAGCTAGACCAAATTAACTATAATATCCAATAAGAGACCACACACATTAAAGATCCCTTACACCCAGGAGATTGTAATGTTAAGATACCCTTACGGGCACTTACCATTAGAATATGCTACCAATTACACTTAAATCGCCCACAGTGGTTGTCATGTTAACAACGACGTTACATAGAATATCTACCATACTAACTACCCTAAATATGTAAGTTAACTACTATATCATCATAATCTCCAAAACTATAAACCGTGAGATTGTAATGTATAGACCCCTACTGACATTTACATAGATATATCTACCACAATTAACTCTATCATCCCCACACGTGCAGATTGAATGTATAACACTACTGACAGTTATCATAGAATTCTACCAAATAACACTATAATATCCCCACAAGTGAGATTTATGTATAACCACTACTGACAAGTTACAAGAATATTACCAAATTACTATATATCCCCCACGTGAGATTGTATGTTACCTCTACTGACAGTTAACATAAATATCTACCAAATTAACTCACATTACCCGCAAGTAGAGCTTGTAATGTATAACCACTACTGACGTTAACATAGAATATCTTCCCAAATTAACTATAATAATCCCCACCATGAGATTGTGAATGTGAACCACTACTGACGTTTAACATAGAATAACTACCAAATTAACTATAATATCCCCACAAAGTGAGATTGGTAATGTTAACCCCTACTGACAGTTTCATCGAATATCTACCATTACTATATATCCCCACAAGTGAGATTGTAAAGGTATAACCACTACTGACAGTTAGCATAGAATATCTCCATTAACTAAATAAGTCCCACAAGTGATATTGTAATGTTACACCTCTACTGACAGTTATCATAGAGAATTCTTAACCAAATTAACTAACTTCCCCACGAAGTGAGACCTGTACTGTATATACCACTACTGACGTTACCATAGAATATCTACCAATTACTATACATCCCCACAGTGAGATTGTATGTATAACAACCTACTGACGTTTAACATAGAATACTAACCAATTAACTATAAATCCCCACACGTGAGATTGTAATGTAGAACCTACTGACGGTATCATAGAATATCTACCAAATAACTATAATTCCCACAAGTGAAGATTGTAATGTCAACCACTACTGACCGTTATCCTAGAATATCTAAACCAATTAACTCTAATATCCACAAGTGGAGATGTAATGTAATTAACTAACTACTGACGTTGATCATAAGATATCTCCCCAAATTAACCTATAATATCCCCCCAATTGAGATTTTTGTAGCACCACTACTGGACAGTTATCACTAGCATATCTACCAATTAACTAGAAATCCCCCCAAGTGAGATTGTAATGTATAACCACTACGACAGTTAGCATAAATTTCTAACCAAATTACTATAATCTCCCCACAAGTGAATTGTAATATAACCACTACTGACAGTTTACCTAGAATATCTACCAATTAACTATAATATCCTACAATGAGATTGTATGTAATAACCACTACTGACAGTTAACATAGAATATCTCCAATTAACTCTAATATCCCCACATTGGAGATTTAATGTGTAACCACTCTGACAGTTTATCCATCACGAAATTACCACGATTAACTATCTAATCCCCACAAGTGAGATTGTAATGTTATACCACTACTCTGACAGTTATCATCGACTATCTACCAATTAAACTATAATACCCCACAAGTGAGATTGTAAATGTATACCACTACTGACAGTTATCATAATAAGCTACCAAATTAACTATATATCCCACAAGTTAGACTGTATTCTAACCACTACGTGACAGTTAACATAGAATATCTAAACTAAAACCAAATTAACATCATATATTCCCCACCAGTGCGATTGTATGTCTAAACCACTACTGACAGTAACATGGATATCTACCAAATTTAAACTATATATCCCCACAAGTGAGATTGTAATGTTATAACCACTACTGAAATTAACATGGATATCTAACGAAATTAATATATTCCCCCCGTTAGATTGTAATTTTACCACTACTGACTGACAGAAATGACTCCAATAAACTTGAGAGATGCCCCACAAGTGAGTAGTGGGGAATTGAAACCTACGACGTTATCCATAGGAATCTGACAGATAATATTAAACAGGAACAAATTCCCCACAATGGATGATGTAATGTTACAACTGCACGACAACGGTAGCATAGAATTCACCAAATGGAACGAGATACCACAAAGTGAAGATGGGGAATCGAGAACACGAACAGGTGATGCATAGAATATCTACCAAATTACTATAAATATCCCCACAACGTGAGAGTGGTAATAACCACACTGACATTACAAGAATTCTACAATTAACTATATATCCCCACAAGTGGAGATTGGAATGTATAAACCCCACTGACAGTACATAGAATATCTAACCAAATTAACTGATCCCATCAAGTGAGATTGTGTATGTATAACCACTACTAGGACAGTTAACATAGAATCTACCAAATTAACTTAATATCCCCACAAGTGAGATGTATGTTTACCACTACTGACAGTTATCATAGAATGACTCATTCCCAAGATACTATAACATCCATACAGTGGCATGTGGAATGTTAACCACACTGCGTGACGAGACATCAAAGACTACAATTTAACATCCCCAATGGTAGATGTGATGTATAACCACTACTGGCAGTTTACATAGAATAGTCTACACAATTAACTATAATATCCCCACAAGTGATGAGTGTCTGATACCCATAGGACAGTTAAGCATCAATACGACCAATTAACTATAAATATCCCACCAAGTCGACGATCGTAATGATAACCACTACGAATTTATACATAAATATCTCCACAAATTGAAACTATAATATCCCCACAGTGAGATTGTAATGTTACCCACTACTGACCCGTTACAATGCCTGAATGCTCTACCAAATAACAGAAATATGCCCCACAGTGAATTGTAATGTGTAACACACTGACATGTAACATGAGCATATCATAACCAAACTTAAACTATAAATCCCAAGGCGATGGTGAATGTTATACACACTACTGACTTATGCCTAGCAAGTACTACCAATATGAACTAAATATCTCCACACCGTGCGATGTAATGTAATACCACTACTGAACCAGTAATCATGAATATCTCCAAATTAACTATAATATCCCCCCCAAGTGAAGATTGTAACTGTATAACCACGCTACTACATATATCTACCAATATATCTGAAATTAACTCCCCTACAAGTGAGATTGTAAGTAAGACCCACTCTGACAGTTATCTCAGAAATATCTACCAAATTAACAATAATTCCCCACAAGTGAGATTGTAATGGATAACCACTGACTGACAGTTAATCATAAATATCTTAAACCAAATTAACTATAATATCACCACAGATTGTAATTGTATAGATCCACGTCGCTGGACAGGTATAAAATAATCTACTCCAATTTAAGCTAAATATCCCCCCAGAGTGAAATTGTCTCTGTAGAACCCTACTTGACATAACATAGATAGTCTACCAAATTAACTATAATAATGCCCCAAGTGAGTATTGAATGGTATCCACACGACTACTGACAGTTAGCATAGAATATATCCAAATACCATAATATCCCCAGTGATATTTGGTCAAGTAGTACCACTACTGACAGGTTAACAGAGAATATCTACCAAATTAACGAAAATAGCTCCCCAACAAGGTGTTGGGAGGAATTGAAATGTATACCACTGATCTGACGAAGTTTCATAGAAGATCTACCAAATTTCAACTATGAATATCCCCCAAGGGAGATTATGTGAGAACCACCTACGTACAGTTTCACTAGAATTACTTACCAATGAACTTAATATCCCCACAAGTGAGATTGTGCACATGTAAACCACTACTGCAGTTATCATAGAATATCTACCACATTAACTAAATATCCCACACAGTGAGATACTGTAAGGGGGAACCCTCACGACGGAGGACATAGAATAGCCAACCAACTTAACTAAATCCCCACAAGTGGAGGATGTGTAAGTTACCACTACGGACTATGAACATGAGAATATCACCAAATTTAACTATATATCCTCCACAGCTAGCACTTGTAATGTATACCACACTGGCCAGTTTCATAAATATCTACCAAATAACTATAAATCCCCACAGTGAGATTGTAATGTTACCACCTACTTGAAGTTATCATAGAATATCTACCAAAATTAACTATAAACCGCTCCACAGTGAGATTGTAATTCTATAACCACACTGACAGTTATCAAGAACTACTCTACCAAATTCAACTATAATATCCCCACAATGGATTGTAATGTAATACCACTACGCATTTACATAGAATATCTACACAATTAACTCTTAATCCCCACAAGTGAATTTGTAATGTATAACACTACTGACAGTTAACATAGAATACTACCAATATAACTATAATATCCCCCCAAGGAGATTGATGTATAACCACTACACTTACTCAGGTTATCATAGAATATCCTACCAATTAACGTAATATCCCCAAGTGGTTTCATTGAAACCACCTGGACATTTAACATTGAGAATATCTACCAAATTAACTATAATATCCCACAAGTGAGATGTATGTATAACCACTACTGACAGTTTCAACAACTGAATATCTACCAAATTAACTATATATATCCCCCAAGTGGATTGTAATGTGACCACTACGGCACAGTTAAACCTAGAATATCTCCACCTATTACTAATAATATCCCCACATAGATTTGTATGTGTCAACCCACTGACAGTTAACATAGAAATCTCCAACTCACTAAATATCCCACCTAGTGAGATTGTATTTTAACCACTACTGAACAGTTACAATAGAAATCTCACCAAATTACTCATAATACTCCCCAAGTGAGATTGTATGTATAACCACTACTAGACAGTTATCATAAATATCTACCAATTACTAATATCCCCCACAAGTGACGATCTGTAATGTTAACCACTACTGACACTTAACAATGAATATTACCAATTACTAATATATCCCACAATAGTGAGACTGTATAGGTATAACCCCTACTGACAGTTCCATAGAATATATTCCAAATTAACTGATAATATCCCCACAAGTGAGATTGATGTTAACCACTGTTGCATTGACGTTTATCGATAGAATATGGCTTCCCATATTAACTAATACTCCCCACAAGTAAGATTGTAATGTTAAAAACCCTTACTGGACAGTTATCATCGAGTAAGATCTACCCAATTACTATCATATCCCCCACATGTGCAGGTATGGTATAACCACATACTGTGTGACAGTTAACCACTAGAATATGACCAAATTAAACCTATAATATCCCCAAGTGAATTGGTAATGTATAACACCACTACTGACAAAGTTAACAGAGATATACTACCAATAACTAAATATCCCCACAGTGAGATTGTAATTTAGTTTATACCACTACTGACATTACATAGAAATATCTACCCAAATTATATAATGCCCCACATGATCAGTGTGTAACTGTATCACCCACTACTGCAGTTCTCATCGAATATCTAACCAATTAACTATATATCCCACAATGAGATTGTCTGTATAACCCACTACTACAGTTACATAGAATACTACCAATTTAACTATAATTCCCCACAGTGGATGTAATGATATCACACTACTGACAGTTAATAAATATCTACCAAATTACTATAAGCTATCGCCCAGTGAGATCTGTAGTTATACCACTACTGCAGTACATAGAATATTCTACCAAATTAACTATAATATCCCCACAAGTGAGATTGTAATGTGTATACCACTGACTGACTTTAACATAGAAATATCACCAAATTAACTATAATATCCCCACCGTGAGATGGTAATGTTAACCACTACTGACAGTTACATAGAATATCTACCAAATTAACTATAATTCCCACAAGTGAGTTGTATGTGTAACCACTACTGCCAGTTTCATGGAATATCTACCAAATTATCTATATATCCCCCAAGTGGATTGTATGTATAACCACTACTGACAGTTATCATGAATACTACCAAATTAACTAATATCCCCACACGTGAGATTGTAATGTTAATCCACTAACTGACGTTATCATAGAATATCTACCAAATTAACTATACTATCCCCAACATGAGATGTAAGTATAACCACTACTACAGTTAACATAGAATATCTACCAAATTACCTATATATCCCCACAAGTGAGACTGTATGTATAACCACTACTGACAGTTAGCATAGAATAATTCTACACAATTAACTCATAATATCCCCACAAGTGAGATTGTAATGTTAACCACTACTGACAGTTATCATAGAAATATCTACCCAAATTAACTATAATTCCCCACAAGTGAGATTGGTATTAACCACTACGGACAGTTTACATAAGATATCTACCAAATAACTATAATTCCCCACAAGTGAGATGTATGTTAACCCACTACTGACAGTTTCATAGATATCTACCAAATTAACTATATATCCCCACAAGTGATATTGTAATGTATACCACTACTGACAGTTATCATAGAATATCTACCACTTAACTATAATATCCCCACAGTGAGATTGTAATGTATACCCACTACTGACAGTTATCATAGAATATCTCCCAATTAACTATAATATCCCCACAAGTGAGATTGTAATGATAACCACTACTGACAGTTAACATAGAATATTCTACCAAATTAACTAATATCCCTAACGTGAGATTGGGTAAGGTATAACCAACACTGACAGTTACTAAAGATACTTACCAATGTAACTAATAATATCCCCCACAAGTGAGCTTGTAATGTGTAACCACTACTGACAGTTATCCTAGAATATCACCAATTAACTATAATATCCCCAACAGTGAGATTGTAATGGTGATACCACTACTGACAGTTTCAGTCATGAATTCTACCAATTAACTATAATATCCCCACAAGTCCTGAGATTAATGTTAAACCACTACTGACATTACTCATAGAATATCACCAAATTAAACTATAATTCCCCACAAGTGAGACTGTAATATAAACCACTACTGCGACAGTTCTTTAACTAGAATATCTACCAAATTTAACATTTACAACCCCACAAGTGAGATTGGTAATGTATAACCACTACTGACCAGTTACACATGGAAATCTACCAAATTAACATAATATACCCACAGTGAGATTGTAATGTATAACCCACTACTGACAGTTAACATGGATATCTACCAAAATTACTATAATATCCCCACAAGTGAGATGTAACTGTATAAACACTACTGACAGTTACATAGAATAGTCTACCAAATTAAATATAATATCCCCACAAGTGAGGATTGTTAATGTATAAACCATTACTGACATTTATCATAGAATATCTACCAAATTAAATACTAGATACTCCCCACCAGTGAGATTTGTAATGTATAACACACTACTGACAGTTAACTAAATATCTACCAAATTAACTAATCATACCCTACAAGTGAGATTTGTATGTATAACCACTATGACAGTTAATCATAGAATATTCCACAATTAACTATAATATCCCCACAAGTGAGATTGTAATGTGATAACGCACGATGACAGTTGATCATAGAATAGCTACCAAATTAACTATAATATGCCCCACAGTGGAGATGAAGAGATAACCCACTACTGACAGTTTAACTAGAATATCATCCAAATCTAAAATCGCCCCACAATGAGATTGTAATGTATTAAACCACTACTGACAGTTACTAGAATATCTACCAAATTAACTAAATAGTCCCCACAAGTGGATTGTAATGTGAATACCCACTACTGACAGTTATCATAGAATATACTTTCTCAAATTACCTATAATATCCCACAAGTGAGATTGTAATGTAATAACCACTAACTGACAGTTTAACATAGAAAGATCTACCAATTAATAAAAATATCCCCACAGAGATTGTAAATGATATAACCCACTACTGACAGTTAACATAGAATATCTACCAATTACCTATAAATCCCCCACAAGTGAGTGTGTAATGTATAACCACTACTGACAGTTAACATAGAATATCTACAATAACCTTAATATCCCACACAAGTGACATTTAATGTATAACCACTACTGACATTATCATAGAATATTCTACCAAATTAACTACATATACCCACAAAGTGAGATGTAATGTGTAACCACTACTGACAGTTATCATAGAATATCTACAAATTAACTAAAATATCCCACAAGTGAGGATTGTAAATGTGTAACACCTACTGACCATTACCATGAAATCTACCAAATGAAACATATTCATCCCCACAAATGACATGTAATGTTATAACCACTACGGGACAGTTATCACTAGAATATCTACCAAATTAACTACATATCCCCACAAGTGAGATTGTAGATGTATAACCACTACTGACACGTTAACATAGATATCTACCAATTAAATATAATATTCCCCACAATGAGATTTAATGTATAACCATACTGACAGTTATCATAGAATATCCACCAAAATTATATCTACAAATATCCCCACAAGTGAGATTGTAATGTATAACCACTACTTACAGTTAACTAGAATATCTACCAAATTAACTATAATACCCACAAGTGAGATTGTATGTATGAACCATACTGACAGTTAACAGAACTATCTTACCAAATTAACTCAAATATCCCCACAAGTGAGATTGTAATGTTAACCACTACTGACAGTTATCATAGAATATCTACCAAATTGAACTATAATATCCCCACAATGAATATTTAAAGTATACCCACTACTGACCAGTTAAAAGTAGAATATCTACCAAATTAACCTATATATCCCCACAGAGATTGTAAATGTTATAACCCTAATGACAGTTAAATAGAATATTCCAAATAAATATAATATCCCCACAAGGAGATTGTAATGTGTAAACCACTACTGACAGTTAACATAGAATATCACTCAAATTAACTATAATATCCCAACCAAGTGAGATTGTAATGTTAACCACTACAAAAATGACAGTTATCATAGAATAGCTTACCAAATAACTATAATTCCCCACAATGAAGATTGTAGTAGAACCACTACTGACAGTTATCATAGACATATCTACCAAATTAACAAAATATCTCCCCACCAAGCTGAGTTGTAATGTATAACCACTACTGCAGTTCATAGAATATCTACCAAAAAAAACTATAATATCCCCACAGGGAGACTGAATTATAACCACTACTGACAGTTAACATAGCATATCTACACAATTAACTATATATCCCCACAAGGGAGACTGTAATGTATAACCACTTACTGACAGTACATAGACATATTACCAAATTAACATAATATCCCACAAGTGAGATGTAATTATAACCACTACTGACAAGTTACATAGAATATCTAACACTAAATACCGTAAACATCTTCTAATCCAACTATCACCAATTCAAAATCAGTGAGATGTAAATGTATAACCACTACTGACAGTATTCATGAATACTACCAACATTAACTATACATATCCCACAAGTGAGATTGTAATGACTAAACCACTACTACAGTTTAATCTGATATCTACCAAAATTAACTAAATATCCCCACAAGTGAGATTGTATGATAACCCACTACTGAACGTTAACAGGAATATCTACCAAATTAACTACAATCACCACACAATGAGATTGTAATGTGTAACCATACTGACGTTATATAGAATATCTACCAAATTTACACTAATATCCCCACAAGTGAGATTGTAATGTATAAACCCTACTGACAGTTATCATAGAATATCGACCAAATTAAATAATTCCCCACAAGTGAGATTGTAATGGTTAACCACTCCGAACAGTTTATCATAGGAATATCTACCAAATTAACTATATTCCCCACAAAGTGAGACTGTATATATAACAATACTACAGTTACATAGAATATCTACCAAATAACTATAATACCCCACCAGTGAGACTGTAATGTATATAACACTACTGGACAGTTAACATAGAATATCTACCAAATTAACTATAAGCCCCACAAGTGAGATTGTCATGTAATAACCATACTGCAGTTACACATGTGAATATCCTACCAATAACTATAATATCCCCACAATGAGATTTAATGTATAATATCCACTACTGGACAGTTACATGCCGAATATCCTACCCAAATTACTACAATTCCCAACAAGTCCCCCGACCGTGTACATGTGTCTGACCCAACGGACTGACGTGACCATTTAGACCGTGAGGTATAGGGAATATCGACCAAATTTATCTATAATATCCCCCACAAGTTTGGATTGTAATGTATTAACCATACTGAATTAACATAGAATATCTACACAATTAACTAACTACCCTGACGAGTGATGATGTAATGTTACTAATACTACTAGACAGTTATATAGAAATCTACCAAATTAACCTATATCCCCACAAGTGAGATTGTAATGTATAACCACTACTGGCAGTTGAACATAGAAATTCTACACGTAACTATACATCCCCACAAGTGAGATTTATGTTAACCACTACTGACAGTTATCATAGAATATCTACCAAATTACTATATATCCCACAATGTGAGACTTGTAATGTAAACCACTACTGACAGTTATCATAGGAATTCTACCAAATTAACATATATATCTCCACAAGTGGATTGTAATGTAAGACCAATAAACTGACAGTGTAACATAGAATACTACCAAAAACTACATACCCTACAAGTGAGATTGTCAATGTATAACCATACTGACAGTTACAATAGCCATATTTCCAAATTAACTATACATATCCCACAAGTGAGATTGTATGTACCACTACTGACAGTTAACATCAGAATATCTACCAAATTAACATAATATCCCGCACAATGAGATTGTATGTTAAACCACTATGACAGGTTATCATAGTATCTTCCAAATTAAATATAATATCCACCACGTGAGATGTAATGTTAACCACTACTGACAGTTAAATAGAATATCTCCAAAGTAACTAAAGATCCCTCAGTGAGAGTGTTTTAGAAAATACACACCCGAGGATTTTAAGAGTGAGTAAGTGTCCAATAAATGCAGATACCACCCGGCAAGCGCTCGTCCTAATTGGTAAGTTATTTTTCTCTACATTGTTTTGTTTTCCTCAACGTGTAAAATCAGAGACAAAATCAAATGCGAATTTCAGCTAAAACTGTGGAAGGGACAGTTCAAACCGCATCTCAAATATGAAAAGCCTAAACCCCTCCCGAATAAAACGGTAATGGCCACATTCATGGGTGTAACCCAAGACTGGCACCAACTAACCCAGAGTGGGACCAATGCCAAATGCAAGTTAGCGCAAAAAAAAATTTAGCCAGTTGTTGCATTTGAAAACCATTCTGGCAGTTTTACCCCACAACAAACCCCCCCAAACTAAGAATACAACCCCCCACAAACTAAGTATTCGGAAATCTAAAACACCATCTGCATATGTAACGCTGTATTCGTTTATTCATAACATCAATGGTTGTGGGCGCAATTCTTCGTAGAAGTTGTGCACTTTACCGTTACAATTTTCTAAAAAAAAATTAGAACAACAACATTCAAAAGTTAAATTATGCAGAAATCAGGATGATAAAAAAAGTTTACCAAATATCAATCTCCCAAATGTCATGATCAAACGGTATGCCATATTGTGGTTACAACACGTGGCCGTGGAGCGAAGCCCGAAGTGAGACAATGCACAATGCTCCGAAAAGCAAAAATATTTAGCCACCCGAATTTGACAGTCTGCAGTTTTTTGACACAAAAACACCCCCATACGCAGCAATACCCCTCACAAAACTTAAAATTCCTGAAATCTACCTACCTTCAGCTTATGTAACGCTGTAGTTCATTCATTCATTATACCGATCCATGGTGTGGCGTATTCTTTGTAGAGAAGTGTGCACTTCCCTGAAAAATGACAAAAAAACAACTTTCCAAAGGTAGAAATCATGCCAAACCTCCTGGAATGCAAAACAAGTTACTAAATATCAATCCTCCAAATGTTCCTGTAATCAACGGTATGCCTATGTGTGGGTTACACAGCGGCACTGGAAGCCGAAAAAAGCCATGAAGTGAGAACAATGGCATGATGGCTAAGAAACAGCGAAATATTGAGCCATACTCCGAATTTGGACAGTCTCAGTTCTTTGCCACAACAAACACCCCGTAAATCAGAAATACCCCCACAACTATATATCCTGAATCTAAAACACCTTCAGCTATGTAACGTGTAGGTTGGTTCATTCATACCATCAATGGTGTAGTGCGCCAGTTATACCATAAATGCGAACTTTTCTGAAAAAAATTAAAAAAATATCTTCCAAAGTAAAAAATCATGCCAAACCTACATGGGTGTAAAAAAATTCTTAGTTTAATCAATTACCAAATGTCCTGATCAAATGGTTGCCATATGCATGTTACACATGTGCACGTGGAGAAGAAAAGCCACAAATTAGACAATGCAATGCTCAAAACACGCAAAAATTCAGGCAACTCTGGAACTTAGACAGTGCTGCAGTTTTTCTTCCACAAAACACACCCCCACAAACTATATGCTAATTCTCAAATCTACAACACTATCAAAATACGGAATGCTGTCAGTTGTTCATCTCTACCCATCAATGGTGTTGGCGCAGTTACATCATAGAAGTCGCAGATTTTCTGAAAAATGTACATAAGATCCATTTCGAGGGAGAAATCATGGCCAAAATCCCAAAAATGTAACAAAATTCCAATATCAATCTTCCAAATGTCCTGATCCACACGGTTATGACGGCATTTCATGGTTACACAACGTAGGTGGAATTGACTTGCCCCCAAAGTGGAGCCAAAGCACAGGGGGCCCATACCGCAACTTTCAGAGTTGTCGACCTAACCGCCCCCCCTATATTAGAAATACCCCCAAAACTATATTTCTTGGAATCTACATGCACTCAGCTAGCAAACAGGTACATTCTTTTAGTGTGGTTGCACCAGAGACGTGGCCACGAACTAGCTCAAATGGGAGGCATGCCCCAAGTGCAATACAAGATAAATCAAAGGTTCTGTAAATCGACAGCTATGCTTTTCAAAGAACACCCCCGAAAAACTTGGAAATACCCCCACAAACTATATGATTTGGCATCTACAACACTCCGTCAGCTACCGGTATGGTGCAAATTTCACAGACACGATAGAATTCCAGACGCAGTCTAAAGAACACTGTGTTTTTTTAGGGGATTTGGTGGGAAAAAAAAACAAAAGCTGGGTCCTGAACCTTGCAACATACAGAATAAGGGAAAAAGACCTACCACCGAAGGGGTGGAGGAGGGAAGGTTTGAAGATCTTGTAGCGGTCTTTTGCCTGTTTATTTGGTCCATGTGGGATATTGGGGAAGATGAGCACTGGGAAGCCAGTCATCGGAGGTGTCCGAGTACACTGACGGTTGGCTCTGCGGAACTGTCTGTACCTTTTCAGGTAACTTTGCCCTTTAATTATTCACTTGGAGTCTGAAGAATATTTTGGTGGCAACGCCTATTATCAGCTGGATTTTACTGTGTTGTGTTACATATCTAGGAAACAAAGGATTCACTTGTATCATTGTGTAAATGTATGTGTGTTACCAACTGTTAAATTGTGTGCTATTAAGGTTTTAAATAAGAGTCTGATTGGCTGGGGCAAAATTAGCACCATTTTTAACAGTAAGAACTTTATTGATCTCCTCTGTAGCCTTGATTAGATCTTGCATCTTGAATTTTCTTTTAACCCGTATGACTCCAGTTCTACAGGGTACAAGTGTTGTATATCTTTTTTTTTGTCATATTTATTGCACTGTTAAGGGAGCACCAGATACTTGGGTTTTTGAAAATTAAGGGAGAGTGTTAACTGGAAGGTATGGTATTTGTTTGACCGGGTGACCATGTAGAAAAGCCGAACTTTAAGTTATTGTGATATAAAACCTGTAGCAATCCAGATAGAGCGTCCCATGATATCTCCTTTCTATATCCTTCAGATAAGAACCTGTAGATGGAACTGAAGCCAAGTGCAGCCACGCACTATCTCTCTCTCCCTCTACCTCATCTCCTCCTATCCTCATCTTCAGTCTAGTCTCCTCTCCTCTCTCTCTCTCTCATCTCCTTTATCTCGCTTACCCATCTCATCTCTCTCTCCGCTTCTCCTCACTCTTCTCTCTCTTCCTCTCGCTCGCTCTCTCCTCCTCTCCTCTATCGTCTTCCTCCTCTCTGTCTCTCTCCTCTCTCTCTAGTATTATATATATATATATCAGGGTAATGGTGCCCCTTCCAGTACATAATATAAAGGATTACACCACCCAGGAGTTCCCTTGACATATTTGGCTTTTATACAGGACCAGGGCTTCCAGGTATGGTAATACCTTATATGAGAAGTGAAGTGCGCATTATTACTTATAACAACATAAGTAATTACCCCATTGGCATAAGGAGGAACATATGTTAGTGACAGTAGCTGAGCGATTTTTATAAGGCTTTATTATGTCATCTACCCCCCATATTATAAATATACACACTTCTATGTGTTATAAGGATATTACGCCTCAAGAGGAGTTCGCTGATTTACGTAGAAGCCAAGGCACAGGCTGAGTGTTTTTATACAGGGACAGGAGCTCCAAGGTGGCGTTAATTCTCCTATATTATAATGTAAAGAGGTGCATTATTTCTTATATACATAAGGATCTGATTCTTCACCCCAATTGCTTTTGAATTCATCAAGCCTACTCACCTATTCCCACATTAAATTTCAACTAACCAAGCCACTTCTGTAACTGTAAACCAGTAGAAAGGAACATCCCAGCCAGCAATCTAGGGGTTAAACAAATCTTTGTGAGAGGAGAGGAGACAATTGGTGTATGAAGTGACGGAAAGCAGCTCCAGCCAGGTTTCTGTTGTGAAGTTTTAACACAGCGCACAAAACCGATGCGGTCTTATTCAGGCAGAACACCTTGGAATGGAGTAGGCAGTGGGATATAAAAACATATAAGAAACCAGTCACTTCGCTACGTAGCGAGTGGTTTTGATAAGGATTATACCACTGAGCTCCATTATAAAATTTTTTTCCAGCAACCCCTCAATTTCTTTTAAAGAATTGGTCAGATTCAACTTGCATCTCTCTCTCCTGCCCCCCCCCCCCACCCCTTAAGGGTTGACTGACGATCTTCTTACATTGCTTCATTCCCCCATCCTTCATCTCCGGGGGTGAGATACGCGTTATCAATCGCCTCCGCACTGTGCGCCGGCTTTCCAACGGGCACGTGGAAAGTGGAGAGTAGATTGGATGATGCGGCGCTTGAGCGAATGGGTCCATGGACCATATGATATACACAGCTTTTTTAGTATCTAGGATCACACTAATATAAGGAATAACAATCTATGAAAAAATTCCTCTCAGGAGTTGAGCATTCTGCTCCGGGATTAAAGGACAACTTATACTTACCATTCCTGATCCATTCCTGAAAAGGTACCGCGGGTGAGACCTCAAAACGCTAAGCCTCATCTTCTGGTACTTCCACAAAAAGTCTTGCACTACTATCTTGTATCTCCCTATCGCTCCAGTGGATCCTCCACACTGGCAGGGCCGCCATCAGGGGGGTACCCCTTACTTTTGTCCGGCCCGGAGAGGCTTCTGGGGCCCGGAGAGGGAAACTACATGTGGGGCTGCTGGCCCGGCGCCCGCTATGTTAAACTTTTTTTGCATGCCAGTCAGTCCACACACTAGGCTTACTGTTTACAGCTTGGTAATTACAAAGTTAAAGATGGGGCCCCAGCGAGCAACACAACTACCCCGGTAGCTCCAGTATGGGGTGTGAATGACGTCACACGTTACGCACGTTACGCCTGGCGACGCACCCCTGCCGCTGACCGTCAGTTATAAGGACCGTCCGTGCGGTGCGCAACTATGTGGAAGAAGGCTTCAAGACCTGGCTGAGGTCTGGCTCCTCCTCTTTCTCCTCATCCTTTCAACGCGGGGGAGGTTGGAGGTTTGATTTTGGAAGGAGGAGGAAACTGCTGCCTGAAGAATCGCTGAACCTGAGTCCTGAGATGAGTGAGTGCGGCAAAGTGTAGGCTCAGCACAGAAGGACAGTCCAGAGACTCCAGTTCTCCCCAGAGACAGAGAGAGACCACCGCACACGACAGCACATTGACAGCTTCCGTCCTGCCTGCATAGCATATACATGACATAATAAATTGATAGTTAGATATATAAAGTCAGATATTGATTACTTTTGCCAACTACTTTGCTTAATGCTTGGGGCAGGGCCTGGGCCTGGGGGGGGGTTCTTGTTGTGGGGATCTGGGGACTGGTGTTCAAGTTCCAATGATCTCCTGACTGTGTTTTCACACATGGTGAAACTTGGAAGGGGCAATCAATTGAGGGGTTTGGGGTGGTATTTCGTCATGTCCATGATCCACCATGATCCACCATCCATCCATGCATCATTACCCCATCCATTATTCCATGATTTCCATCCATCCATCCATTCATAGTGAATTTATTGATTTTATTGCATTTTGTTAATACATCCATCTCCATGTGTCATTTCATTTGCCATTTGATTTGTGGGTGGGGGGGGTGAGGGTTAGGCCTTATCCAGTGTCATGATCACTGATTTATCCCATCCATCCCGTTCCATTCATATTTCATGATTTATTTTTATATCAGGTTTAAAATGGTGTTTAATTTTAATGCATCCATCCTGTGCCATTTTTTTTTGTGTGGGTGTGTGGGGGGGAGGTAGGCCTTATCCAGCAGGCCAGCCATTACCTCCTTAACCAGCGTCACCTCATCCATGACCATGATTATTTACCCATCCCATCCATCCTTTTATTCATGAATTAATTGATTTTGTCATGTTTAAATGTGTTTATTTTTAATGTATCCATGTTGCTTTTTTTTTGGGGGGGGGGGGTTAGAGAGGTAGGCCTACCAGCCATTACAATATCACAGCCTCATCCATTTATAGTCATGATGAATTGATTTTAATCATGTTTAAAATGTGTTTATTATTTTATTCTCAATGCATGATACATGTGCAGCTTTTTTTGGGGGGAGGGGGGGGGGTAGGCCTATCCGCTATATATCCAGATTCCAGCCTCATCCATGATTTACCCCATTCATTCCATCCATTTCATGAATGTATTGAATGTTTAAAATGTGTTTTAGTACATATGCTTCATCACCAGGGCCATTTTTAGGGGGGTGATGGTGGTTGTGGGCCATAATCAGTCTCGCATCCATGAGTTACACATATAAACATATATACATACTTTATTGCAGCATGTTTAATACATGTGATGTGCCGTTTTAGGTGGAATGGGGAGATTGGAATCTTTATTGTAGGGTAGTGGGTGCTGCTCACTTCAGCATTATCAATGATCCATCTATTTTGTTATTATAACAATTTATTAAATCCAAATTTCTTTCCAACCCATATTTTTACTAGATTTGGGCAGGAGTGTGGCTTTTGAATGTACAGCATACTAGCAATGAGACAACCTGACTTGTTTTTCTTTATAACAGATACTTGCAGTTTCGAAAAATACAGTAGCAATGGGAGTGGCTCAGATTTACTGTACTGCAAAGCACAGCAAAACTTGATGCCCCCTTGCTGAGAGCAAGACTATACTGGGTAAGTAGAGTAGAGAAGACCAGCAGCAGGTAAGTACTACTGGTTGCATTGCACTTATTTTTCTGTGAGGTTTCTGTAGTTGTTTTCTCACCTGTTTTGTTTGACTATTTAGTGGCAGCTTTATAGCACCTTTTCCAGTCTCTTACAGACAGTGCATAGTTTATTCTAATAAAGTTAATATTGTGTGTGTTATTCTTATGGTATTCTATAGTTGTACCTACGGTTTTGGTTTTATATAACCCCAACTGTTTACATTTGCACTTTCTTATAACTTTTATATTAGTACGTTTTCACTTTATGCTAAAAAAAATGTATCCCTTAAGTCTGGTTTCAAAAACGTAAAGAAAGAAGGAGCGGAGCAAGAAGAGGAAAGATTAAAAAAGAACAAATCAATCTTCAAGTACTTTCCACCTAAAGACACACAACAAATGCTGATGAAACTAGTACATCTCCTGAAGCAGATTTGCAAGCCACTCCCACAATAAATGAAGAAATGCCTTCTTGCTGTGCCTCAACAGATGAAAACGTTGATAATATGTGAAAGACCCCATCAAGTGGTAAGTAAGTACGGCTGCTTCTGAAAGATGATTGAAGATGTTCCTCTCTGTGTGTCAGAAGAAATTGTCTCGTACCCGAAGAACCATGTACAGCAGTGACACCACTGAAATTGACACTTCTACAGTTCCCAGTGAATCCTCTGAAAACCTTGACTGGAAGGATCCTGCCTTTGGCCAGAAACCCTAAGACACAACAGAAAAAATGATGTATGTTCTGGTGTTAAAAACAGAAGAGGAGTTAAAGGAAATGCACAGTCTATGCCAAAATGCAGAAGGAAGCCGTTTAGTGAATTCCTTCTTTATGCAAAATCCTCAAATGGACGAGAAGATTCTAAGAGATTGGCTCAGGTGGAGTAATGCAAACAAGGTTATAATTGCATAACGCTTGGCATTTCCACTGATTACAGCAGCAAGGTGTAAGTTTTTCCTCTGCAGAAAGGAAGGCTTTGAACCAGCTACAAATAGTGGCATGGCTGTATATGCGATTACCAGAAACACGAGCAATCCTCTCAGCATGAAAACATTATGGATTTGGAGAACCTTTCAGAAGTCCATGGTGGGCAGGTATTATCGGCTGAATACAAAGAAAATTTACCAAGGGAAGCAGATAAATTTACTCTGTTGCTGCAAAGAACTCCTGGATGTAATTTGTACTTGGCCTCAAGGAATTGGCATTAAGGGGAGCACACAAAAATTGGAGATCTTAAAAATGGAATTTTCTCGGAACTCTTGAACTTCTATCCAATATGATCATGATTCATTGACATCTAGCAAAAGTAAGGCTAGCCAAGAGAAAGGAAAGAAATTACCAGCTTCATTATCTGTCTTGGGCTACTCAAAATGAATTTATTGACATATGTGGAAACATATTCTGGATGCTATTCATCTGAAAGAAAGAAGCAATATATTTTTCCATCTATATGAGGCTACCCCAGACATTTCTAACGAGCAAAATGTAATCATTATAAGGTATGTCACAGGGATTCATTCAAAAGAATCTGGAAGAGAGGTTTCATTGAGTTTTTTGATTTCTTTAAGAAGACGGGGAGAAATAGCTGAAATTGATTATGGTCAAGATTGAGCACTTTTGGACTTGATCTCTGTGATTGCAGAGGTCAAGGATATTATGAATGGAGCAAATAGCTTGGAAGAATTAAAGGAGTGGCAAGCCAGAATCCAGGAGAAATACCCTGAAGCATTATTGGCCCTTGTGCTGATCACACACTAATCTAGTGGGAGTACATGCTGCAGCATTCGTCCAGAAATGACAACTTTTTGGAAGGTGTGGACAGAGTGTATATTTTTTAGCAGGCAGCCCGGAAAGATGGGGACACCTTGACCTAAGAAGTTGGCAGTTTTTACACGGACTGAAGTGAAACCAGATGGAGTGCAAGAATCTGAAGCTGTTCTTCCTTTTGCCACGAAGACTTCCAAGACATTTCACCAGCACTAGAAGAGGAAGGTTATTGCATCGGAAAACTAACAACTAGACACATTCTGCATGCCACACGGTTTGTATGAATTTTCTCTCTTTCAGAGCAACTTTTTTGACAAACATTCTGGTAAAGGTCCTGCAGAGTTTTGAAGAAAGAAATAAAATCCTTCAATCAAGATCTGTATCTAGTTATTTGCTGCTGCTAATATCAGGCTCTACTGAAGAAATGCAGTCATACTGAAAACTGGCCACTCTTCTTTCAGAAGCTACTGTGGTAGCGAAAATTTGGAAATCCCCACAGAGCTAAGAACACACATGCAGCTTCAAAAACCAGAACACGAAAGAAGATCACAGCAAAAATTTAGAAGTCAACTGTTCTATTCACTTTAGAGTACCATCATTCTGATCTTCATCGACGGTTTCAATCCATGGAAGATGTTTGCAAGTTGTTTGCTCCCGTCTGAATTAAGAAAGCTTTCAGATGACAGAACTCATAGCTTCTCTCGACAAATTGATCTCTGCATACCCGGCATGAACTTTAACGGTACGCTTATGGAGGAGAACTCAGCATCTTCGCAAAGTGTATGAAGCAAACGTTTTACAGAAGGGAACCTTCAGTCCATGGATTGCTCAATGCCATCTATCAATCTACAGATCATGGGGAATATTTGGTGAGATTTGCATGCTCTAAGAATACCACAACTCTTCCATCTTGTCAGTTGGCTGAAGGTGAAATAGGGCATTCAGTACACTGTCCCTTGAGTAAAAACTACCAGCGTTCAACAATGAGTGAACAGCGTTTAAATAACTTTGCAGTCATTTCCATGAAAATGAGCTGAAACAAAGCTTGACTTCAGATACTGATAAAGTATGTGTAACTCATATAGATGAGGTATGTGCATACTCACAGGTGCTCTACCCCTGTGCTGTCCGGTGTCGCTCACACGCTTCTGCACCTCCCGACCACGGATGGTGTTATTATCCCTTCCCGGACTTGTATCGATTGGTATCCACACGTATCGATAGGAGTTCAAATTTAATACAGCAGGAACACAACTGTTTCTATTGATAATGAATGTGATTTTGAAATAATGATATTCTCCTTTTAGGCATTGACCCCAAAGAGATACAGGTTCGTCTGGGGGAGTATCCAGACTTCAATTAATCCTATTGAGAGTGTTTTCTGTACATTCTGGATCCAATTGACCGAAATAATATTGAGACTTTGTGTCCTTATAATGATCATACAGTCCTGTGTAACTCACTCAGGTTTTAAAAAATATCTAAATTCTATCCCTGTCAACAGTAAAAGCACTGATATTGAAACTTCTACAGACTAGTGGGAGCGAACCTAGATCTTTAATTTAACTCATAAGACAATCACAATAGGAGTACTTCAGACACAGAGAGCCATGAAAAACTCTGGCCAAACAATAAAATAAGTCTCACAGCCCGTCGACAAAGGAGTGTCGATAGTCTCTATTAGACTCTTGCATATTACATACTAGAAGCCAGATGCCAGCAGAGGATACAACCACATATGTATCACAAAAGGTGATCCTACACCGACATAATTCTACAAAGCATTATTAAAATTTTAGAACACGGATGATACTCACAGAGTACATACCCCTGCTGAGAATGTGATATCTCTATGTAATAAACCTGTCATACCCATCTTTCACTGGTTTCCAAAACGTCCACAAAGCATTGATGATGTCAGAGGCGAACGAGTGTATCAGCATAGGCTCCTCAAGAACGTCTGAGCGAATACGTGACAATTTAGAGTACTTTTGTCGGTTTAGACTCCCAGTACATTAGGATCAGAAGCATATTATAATAAACGACAAACCTCCTTAACTTGGAAACCATCTTGATAACTGGTTGAACGAGGATGTCACCCTCATTATATTCATCTATTACACACACCATAAGGGTATGGAAGCAAATAGAATTTGGTTACATCAGTAATGGAAACCCTCATATAAGAATGATTTATCCTGATCATTTGCTAAACAACTATTAACACGACATTTTCTTCATGTTGATACACAATACTATTTACATGTAAAGGGGCAGCGATGGGGGCGAAATTCGCCCCGCCTCTATGCCAAATATACATGGTCGTATGGGAATCAAAATTTTTTCATGAAAAACCCATAATGACACAACATATTGAAATATTTCGCTATAACGACTGATATATATCATTTGGGAAGATCTGGAAGAATTCATAGATAGAGTAAGTTTGGACATTTGTGTAAACAATAGTGGATTCTATATACAATTTACATATATCAAAATAATGTGTGAAATGATTCTAGATGTCAATTTTTTGATACGGGATCAATGTATTACACACCAAACGTGTAATCATAACCGATCTCCCGGAACACCCCTATTACATGCTACTCCATCATGCCATCCACGTATGACTATTAAGGGATTACATACAGTCAGTTTATCCAGACTCCACGCATTAAGTTCTACTGGGATAATTTCCAAAATAGGGCCATGGATTTGTGGTGACAGGACTTGTCTCAAGCGGGATATAGATTACAGGATGTAAACAAAGCATACGACCAAGCAGTCCTTTTGAATAGAAAGTCTTACAGGCACTACAAAGCTTAAGAAACGTAAAAAATATCAGAACTGAAGATCCAAAAGGCAGCTCCATCTATTATCACCGTATTAACATGTACCCTTTGATACACAAAAGTCACAGAAGAAACAAATTGTCTCTAAGTAATTGGAATAATCCTTCTAGATGATCCAGTTTTATGTCGTCTTCTTCCAGAAAAACCTAATTTTCTCATATCGTAGAGTGCTTAGAATTGGTTATAATATCCACCTAGCCATTTTCGAATCCTGCACTCATGTCTATTCCCTCCACACAAGGCTTCTACCAAAGGCTGTTTCAAATGTAATATGTACGCGATGTAACACATGTAAATATGGGGTAACAACCAAAACATTTGAGAAGTACTAACACTCTAATGTACAAATACCATCCAAATTCTTTGCAAATTGTAAGACTAAAGCTGTAGTATACTTAGCACAATGTTTCTGCGGCCTTCAATATATGGGAAGACAATTAGACCCTGGAGACGATCGCTGAACATATGAATGCTATAACTAAATACGATTTGCGATCGGCCATAGCGAAACACATCATATCTGACACGTTTGGCAAATAGATATGACTTTCCAAGCCATAGATATATGCAAAAAAAGATACCAACGGGAGATATGGATAGAAAACTTCTTTAAAAGAAGCAAGATGATCTATACGTTTGAAAACGGTAACACCTCGGGGTCTCAATAGGGATTTCGAATTATCAGCTTATGTAGTATTAAAGTGATCATGTTAGACCTTTAATCTTAAGTACATACTTCTGACACATATACATATTTAACACCTTATGTGTGACTACTCGTGACAATTAATCTTTGCCTGTTTATTTCTATCCCGTGTCCAGTTTTTCGACACTGAGACTAGGTGATAATCATACCTAATGATAGTAGTCTCTCAATGAATCATGGATTGGATGTGTAATCTTTACAGTCACGCTTGTCATGTTCTTTACAAGACCTGGGACAGGTATTGTTCAAAACACGATATTATGTATTTATTTAATATATTAATAATCCATTATAGATAGATTACTGTCTATTTAATACTCTATAGTGGCCTATATGCATACATTTTTGATGTTTTTTGATATTGAGAATACTATTTGTGTTCATATATATGCAGATATCCCTTATTTTTTGTTGTTTTGTGTATATCTGTGATAATATTAGTCCTATTACTATCGTATCACTAAATGCTATCATTACGTTATATTTTGAGTTATATATGACATTGTTATATAGTCTGTTTTAAATGTTTTTTTCGTCATTTTGTCATCATTGAGAAATTTTATATACCAAATTAACGGGTAATTTATAACATGTTGCATATGTTACTTTTTGTAAATATTAAATTGGCACTATACAGAGGGGGTTCATAGTATTCGTCTATGCACACGTCTGATTTGCTGGTTCTTACCTCTGATTCCTTCTTGGATAATCCTACAATCTTTGGAGGCACATATAAGTGTTAGGAGGCGGTCTCTAGGACCCAGTGTGTACTTATATAAGCTTAATGAAAAGGTCTAATTAGGACCTGATATCGCCGTACTTACCTCTATCCTTTTCCCGTTTTCTCTCCTCCCACCTGATGTTTTTAATTGCAAGAATTTGTACATGGTTTGTGTGACCCCCTCCTCCATGTATTCTTTAAATACACGTGTCTAGCTATGGTGAGTAGCCTCTGATGAAGTGACTTACGTCAGAAACGCGCCAGGCCAGCATGTGTCCTACGATCTGTCCATTGTTTGTATTCAGTGCCAGTGGTTCTAAAGATTACTGGTGAAATAAAGGATTTTATTTAGCTACTATACGAGCATGCAGCGCCTTCATCAAACTCGAGAATCTGATAAAAACTTTGCAAACCGGAAGGTTGAGACGAGATGACTGTTCTGAAATTAGTCCTTTTGCATCAACTGGGATACTTTTGTAGTATGCAGGATTCAGCAGTGCCGACTTCTTGTAGTGATTAATGGCTCTGGGAGAACTTATATAAACCTGCCCAAATACCACTCCTTTATTTAATTTGTTACATTTTGGGCATGATTTATACTCTATATTTGTTTGTTGAGTGAACTTTGTCTTGGTGTTTTATTGTAAATAGTTTTTTTTGTTGTTTACAACTTTACTGATATTGTTAACTGCACCTATAAAGTTATGTCATTGCACTATATGTTATGTAATGTTGTGCTAAAGTAGCTATTATACGGTTGTAGATATCGTTGTCTATAATATTAGCGGAAAGGTGTTACTTTTTTGGCCAAAAGATTTAACTAAAAGACTCTTGCTTATTATTAACAATTAATTGGACTAAGAGTATAATATTAAAACAGCAAAAAAAACATTCTTTACTGTTGTTCTCTATTATCTTGTTTAGTATTGGTAGTATTGGGTTAGGTTAGCTTTAGATAGATTAGGTAGTTTAGAGCCCTGCTTGAAGATGTCTTAACCTGACGTGGTAGCATGGCCTTACAATCTTATCTTTTGGCCAAAAGGTTTTTTCAATAGGAGGACTTGTGTGGCGGGCCGGGCAGGGTATTTTGTGTGTGTGGGAGAAGTACATTACAAAGGGGGGGTGGTGCAGTCTGGGGCCCAGGCTATGGGGCCAGTAATTTCCATCCTATATGGGGCCCTGAAAAGTTCTGGAATGGCGGCCTGCCCACTGGTCCACTGCATTGACAGCCCCCCGGACACCTCCTGTCAGAGCGCGTCTTCCCATGGGCTGCCTCATGACCTTCAACAACAGTGCTGAGGATTACTAGTAAGTAGTTAGGACTTTGTAAGAAAACCCAGGTGAGGACTAGACAATGTTTAGGTCCTCACCCTGGTACTTTGCAAGGAGTGTGGGAATGAGGGGGAGGGGAGTATAATGGTCCTTTCAATGACTCAGCCAGGAGTGGATGTTTATTTTTTGTTCCCACTTTCTTTTTAACCCTTTTCAAAAGTGGACTTTCACTCCTCCTTTTAAACTGAACTTTCAAGTCAGTTGATCTTAAATGAATACCATAGTCTTTGACATCTTAAGATACTTTTTCATACATTTTACAGATAGTTTACGGGTAACTGACCAATCACTCGATGACAGAGTGCTCATTCCCATATTTCTCTCATACAGAACAAGTGATAAATCTAATCTTTATTATATTATACAGATCAGTATGGAGCTACTGACCCCTTCCTCAGTGCTAGAGGACACATTTCCATATTTTATCATACAGACAAAGTGAAAATCTAATCTTTATTATGTTATACAGATCAGTTATGGAGCTACTGACCTTCTCAGTGATGAGACAACCGATGTCCCATAGTTTCTATCATATAATACACAGTGAAAAATCCAATTCTTTATTATATTTACAGATCCAGTTTATGGAGCTCACTGATCCTTCTCACGTGATCAGAAGACACAATTCCCATATTTCTACAACAGGTCAAGTGATACATCATCTTTATTATATTATTAACAGATCAGATATGGAGTACTGACCCTTCTCTCAGTGATAGAGGACACATTCCATTTTCTATCAGGAACAGTCAAAAGTGATAATCCAATCTTATTATATTATACCTCAGTTTATGGATACTGACCCTTCTCCTCAGTGCTAGAGACACATTCCCATTTTTTCATATAGTCAAAGGATAAATCCATCTCTTAGTTATATCCAGGATACAGTTATGGAGCTACTGACCTTCTCTCATTGATAGAGACACATGCCCATATTTCTATCGGACCGTCACAAGTGATAAATCCAATCTTTATTATATTATCAGATCAGTTATGGAGCTACTGACACCTTACTCTCAGTGATAGAGACACATTCCCATTTTTTCTATCATATAGTACAAAGTGATTATCCAATGCTTTATTCAATTATACAGATCAGTTATGCGAGCTCGACCCTCTCTTCAGTGTATGAGACAAACATTCCACTTTCTATTCGGCAGTCAAAGTGTAAATCCAAGCTTATTATAATTAAGATCAGTTGGAGCTACTGACCCTTCTCTCAGTGCTAAGACTAACATTCCCATATTTCTATCGGACAGTACAGTGATAAATCCAATCTTTATTATATTATACAGATCAGTTTATGGAGCTACAGGACCCTTCTTTCATTGTGATAGAGACACATTCCGCATATTTCTATCGGACAGTACAATAGTGATAAATCCATCTTTATTAATTATACGATCAGTTATGGAGCTACTGGACGCCTTCTCCTCAGTGATAGAGACACATCCCATATCTACGATGGACAGTGACAAAGTGATAAATCCAATCTTTATCATATATTATACAGACACAGTTTGGAGCTACTGACCCTTCTTCTCTCAGTGAGTAGAGACACATTCCCATATTCTATCGGACAGTACAAAGTTGATCAAATCCAATCTTTATTATCTTATACCAGAACAGCTATGGAGCTACTGACCCTTCTCTCATTGATACGAGACCACAGTTCCCACTATTTCCTATCGTCAGTACAAAGTGATAAATCAATCTTTATTATATTATACAAGATCAGCTATGGAGGCTACGACCCCCTCTACTCAGTGAAGAGAGACACATCCAGATTTCTTATCATATAGTACAAAGTGATAAATCCAATCTTTATTATATTATCCAGAATCAGCTATGGAGCTCTGACCCTTCTCTCGTGATAGAGACACATTTCCCATATTTCTATCAGAAGTAATACAAAAGGATTAAAATCCAATCTTATTATATTACTAGATCAGCTATGGAGAGCTGACTGACCCCTTCCTCATGATAGGGACACATTCCATATTTTCTATCACAAGTAACAAGTGGATAAATCCAATCTGTATTATATATACAGATCAGCGCTATGAGACGCTACGTGACCCTTTCTCTCGTGATAGAGACACAGTCCCCTAGATTTCTATCAGACAGTACAAAGGTGATAAATCATCTTTATTATAATATATCAGATCAGCTATGGAGTCTATCTGTCCCTTACTCTCATCCAAAAGTGATAGAGACAACATTCCCATATTTCTATCATTCGTACAAAGTGATAAACCCAATCTTATTAATAGACACGATCAGTGTATAGAGTACTGACACTCTCTCATGATAGAGACACATTCCCATTTCTATCGGACAGTACAAAGTGATAAATCCAATCTTTTATTATATTACAGATCCGTTATGGGTTACTGACCCTTCTCTCAGTGAAAGAAAAGGGCGAAACACATTCCATATTTATCGGACAGTACAAAGTGATAAATCCAATCTATTATTATGATACAGATCACGTATGGAGCTACTGACCTTCTCTCAGTAGAGACACATTCCATATTTTTCGTCGGACAGTACAATTATAATCCGAGGGAGACCCTTATCTTTATACAGTGCAGTTATGGAGCTAACTGAACCTCTCTCAGTGATGGACACATTCCCTATTCTATCGGGACAGTACAAAGTGATATCCAATCTTTATTATATTATCAGATCATTAGGAGCTGACGTGACACTTCGCTCAGTGATCAGAGACACCATTCCAATATTTCTATCGGACAGTACAAAGTGATAAATCCAAATCTTTATATATATATACGATCAGCATATGGATCTACTAGCCCTTATCTCAGATGATAGAGACAACATTCCCATATTTCTATCATACAGTACAAGTGATAAATCCAATCTTTATATATTTACAGATCATTATGGAGGCTACTGACCGCTTTCTCAGTAATAGAGACACATTCCATATTTCACACAAAGTACAAAGTGATAAATCAATCTTTCATTATATTATACAGCCAGTTTATGAGAGCTACTGACCCGTCTCTCGTGATAAGAAACGTTTCCCATATTCTTCGGACAGTACAACAGTGAATAAATCCAATCTTTATATATTATACAGATCCAGTTATGTAGCTATGACCCTCTCTCGTGATAGCCACCATTCCTCATATTTCTATCGGACAGTACAAAGTGCATAAATCCAATCTTTATGTATATTATCACGATCATTATGGAGCTACTGACCCTTCTCTCAGTGATAGAGACAATGTCCCATATTTTCTTCAACAGTAAACGTTTAAATCCAATCTTATCTATTATACAGATCAGGTATGGAGCTACTGACCCTTCTCCATGATAAGACAATTCCAATATTCTATACGGACGGTACAAGGTGATAATCCAATTTTTTTGGGCATTAATAAATTAGTGAAAATATTTTGGTTGGACCGGGGTTGGAATTTTTACCATCTGACGATATCAGTGGAGAGTAGAAGAAAGACTAACGTTAACCAACTATCTGTCCGAGGTAAGGAACCTTGTTGTGGAGTCTATATAACGACTCAATGTTAATGAAGGTGAAGAAAAGGTTAACGCAGAAGAAAAACACCTTTATTAGGAAATCAACATCTTCTATTAATATTAGTTTTGTGAACTTTATCCTATTAAATAGTTTACTTGTTTATTTCAAACATTTTATTCGTTGGCACGAATTAAAGACATTATACTTTCATCTGCTGGGGAAGATAATAAAAAATAGTGAAAACATTAATTTTTATTCTGAATCATTTCCCTTCAAACCAGGATTATCCAATATCATCTGGATAACTGCAAATATGAAGAATTTTACAACATTTTTTACTCTATTAAATGAATCATACGACAAATGATACAAGACACGTGGATATTTTATAATCACTGTAGACTAGATGAATCCCAAGAAACCTCTTAATGATACAACGCGAAAAAGTCTATAAAATTAAAAATTGTACTGGAAAGGCCAACTGTATTTTAAATGATTTACCATACTCCCGGTGTGACACCTTGCTGTCCAGTTTGATGTCTGACGCAATTTATATGAGGCAATGGCCATGGGAAATTCTTCGAAATAAGCGAGAAAGTGTATAAACTACCAGTACAAGGTAATTGTTATTGAATTATATTAAATCACTTCAATTATACATATTAACTTTCTATGTGAACCCTAACATATATGGCATTTAAAGGACAACTAAAGTGAAAAAAAAACTTATATACAGTAAATGCACCTAGTTGAATGACATCAACCCAAGACAGTGAAGATACTTTTTTAAAGTTGGCCAATGGGGTCTGCCATCTTGTGTTCCTTTTCCTCTTCCCTTTACAACTGAATCGCCATTATGACCCATATATCATTGTCTGAAGGACTGAGAATAAATAGCAAACGAACTCTATTTTGCACGTGGATACTTACTTTTCCAGGAACAAACCCTCAAATGTAGTTCTTAACCCTTTGAAATTGGCTTGGTGTTAACACCGCGATGTAGCTTGCGGCAAGCCCAAACAATTGCTCGACCTCGTGTTTAGAAGGGTTTTGGTGATGTGACATGTTCCCCAGACCATTTCCCAGTGTGCTACAGCCAATTTACATAAGTTAAAAAACCATTGTAGTTTAGCTGTAAATCTATCCAGAACTTTTCGAACTATCACTCCCCCCATGACTAGATGGGTCCAAATTTGACTTTCGAATTTTTTACTGAAGTTTCGAAAGTTCAACAACGGATTTTGAACGTAGGAAGCTTCAGTCTCTCTATAATACTGGTAGCAAACTGACATTTCAATATATACTGGGTAGCAAAACTGGTATTTTCCATTACATATTTGGTAAGTACACTGGCAATTACATATAACCTGGTAAGAAAAACATACTGGTAGCACACTGGTAAATTCATTATATAACCGTCGCAAAATGGTATTTTTCATATATAAAACGGTTTTTAGCACACCGGCAAGTTTCAATTATATCTGGTAAGCAAACTGGCATTTTACTTTATATAACTGGGTGCACACCTGGACAATTCATATTATAGCAGTAGCATGGGACATTGTCACATACTGTAGGCCATGGGCATTTCCATCACATACTGTAGCCTGGGCATTTTTAGATATTACTGGTAGCCTTGTGAATGTTATCCAATTCTGATAGCAATGGCTCAGTTCTCACCATCTGGTAGCCATGGTCTTTCATCACTAATGGTAGCCAGGGCATTTCATTACATACTGGTAGAAATGTGAATTTTATCACATAATGGTATTAGCCATGGAAATTTATCAAATGCGTGGTACATGATGGGCATTTCCATTACATACTTATAGCATGTGCTTTTTATATGATATACTGTACTGGTTAGCCATGTGATGTTTCACTTTGGTAGCCATGGCATTTTCATCAATACTGGTACCATGAACATTTATTCACATACTGGTAAACATGAATTATGGTGTATTTGTGAGACAGCCTAAAGACTTTGTGGTACCGGTGGACTCCTAACCTTATATGCAAATATAACTCCATACTGTAGCAGGCTTTCATTTATACTTACAGCCATGGACATTTTATTAATACTATAGTCCTGGCATTTTATTCATACTGGTGCCATGGAAATGTGTATCAAAAACTGGTAGCCGTGGGCTTTCATTCAATACTGGAAGCCATGGGAATTTTTTCACATTACGGTAGTCATGGGATCCTTTTCAATACTGGTAAGCCATGGCATTATCCATACTGATGCCAGTGGGTATTACATTACACACGGTAGCCATGGGCCATTCATTAAATACTGTATTCTGGGCCATTTTATTACATATTTGAAGCCATGGGAATTATATCACATACTGATAGCCATGGGAATTTCATTATATACTGGTAGCCATGGGCATTTCATTACATACTGGCATTTTCTGATATACTGATAGCCATTTAATGTTATCACCTCGTGGTTTAACATTCCCGCACTCCTTTTCAACGTGCTGTGTCCCTCAATTCCGCCAACCACTTGCAGTATACTAGGACTTTCACATATTATTTATGAAGAACGCCTTCCTGTCTTCAGACAATAAATATAATTGTGAAAAGCTTCTATCACATTCTCGTTATCTATCAGCATTTCATCACATTACTGGTAGCCATGGGCACTTCATAGTCATGGGCCAATTTAATCACTACTGGTATCCATGGGCATTTCATTACATCTGGTAGCAGACTTCCTAGTAATGGGCATTCTTCATAGTCCACTTTCATCCATGAGGCTATCCATGGCCTTACATTACGTACATGTAGATGGGCACTTCAAGTCATGGCTTTCATCACTTACTGGTATCCATGGGCATTATTACATACTGGTCATCATGGGCACTTCATAGTCATGGGGCATTTCATCACATACTAGGTTCCTGGGCATTTCATTAGAGATACTGGTAGACATGCGGCACTTCATTAGTCATGGCATTTCATCACTACTGGTATTTCATGGCAACTTCATAGTCAGGGCATTTCATCACATACTGTTATCCATGTGCATTTCATTAATACTGGTAGCCATGGGCAATTCATAGTACATGGCATTTCTCACATACTGGTATCCATGGGCACTTCTTGTATGGCATTTCATCACATACTGAGTATCCAGTGGCACTTCATTAGTATGGCATCTGCATCACATACTTGGGATCCATGGCACTTCTTAGTTTATGGGCATCCATCACATACTGTAACCATGGGGCACTTCATAGTCATGGGCATTTTACACATACTGGTATCCACTGGGATTTCATTACATAATGGTAAATGCTATGGGAATTTTTTTCCCATACTGGTATCCAAATGGGAATTCTTTACCCTACTGGTTAAGCCATGGGCAGTTTTATCACATACTGATAGCCATGGCATTTTTATTACAACAACTGGTGAACCATGGGAATTCCATTTACAAACTGTGCAGCCATGGGAGTTTTATCACATACTGGTAGCCATGGGCACTTTATCAACTACTGAAAGCCTGGGAATTCATTAACACTGGTACCATAGGAATTTGTTTCTCATACTAGTAGCCATGGGCATTTTTATTACATACTGGTAGACTGAGAGTTTTTATCACATACTGGTAAAGCCATGGGCACTTCATAGTCATGGGGCATTTCATCGATACTGGCACCAGGGGCATTTTCATTACATACTGGTATCCATGGGGCATTTCTTACATACTAGTAGCTTTGGGAATTTTTTCACATTACTGGTATTAATGGGAATGTTTTTCACCATACTGGTACCGTGCGGCATTTTATAACTACTGTAGCCATGACATTGTATACAACTGGTAGCCATGGGCATTCATTAACATACTTGTAGCCATGGGAGTTTATCACATACTAGTAGCCATGGGGCATTTAGTTGTACATTATACTGGTAGCCATGGAAATTGTACTCACAACTGGTAGCTGATATGTTTGAATCAGCCATTGGTGTATGGGTGCCCAATTAAACTGACAAGTACACACAATTTTTTGTGGTCTTTTTTTTTTTTATTACCAATAGCTCTATAACAGTAAAGGGTGTACAACCAATGCATGATTGCATATTAAAATAAACAGAATTAGGGAAAATTTATCAAGTTTCCGATGTTAGTTTGGCATTTTGGCAAATAAATAATTCACTGAAATCTTATTCCACCAGCAGTTCCACAGAAATGTATAATTTGGATAAAATGTATGTTAATTGGGATCTTAAATACTACATTAACCATGATCCTCTGTGGTATTAATCTTGACGTATTATAAATTTACGTTTCTTCATATTTCTGTATAAATACAATATAGTTTTAAGGTCTTTCATTGTTAAGTAAAACTCCATCTCTTTTATAAGTTGTAATGCTAAATAGTTAAATTGTCAGTATGAAATGATGCCCGTGCTAGGTGACTGCTTTCTATTTCCTGGTTATATATGCAATTGCTTTTGTATTTGAGCCCATTGGCATAGTAAAAAAGACTCACTGGTTTTGAAATGCTCCTTTAAGGTAGGAGACAAGAATCAGCGGTAACCAGGTTTTGACTCCTGAAACAACTTTTAAACACCGTCCTACGGAGATTGGTGCAGGCGGGCTTCATCAGGAAACAGGTGTGGTTGGGAGGTTGGTGGTGGTGGGTGACAACACTGACTGGTGACGGGAGGGCTGACTTAACCACTTTGATTTGAGGGGCTGACACACTGATTGGTGGACTGGTGCTGAAATGCATATTTGGCAAGGAGAGGAGGAAACTGGCGCAGTTTTAAGTGTTCTGCGGGGATGAGCCCTGAACATGTTTCAGATTGCTTCATGGTAGGGGCCCCCTGAGTGTAACTTATGTAATTTTGTAAATACTTATAATTAATGAACCTATCAGATAGATTAATAGGGGATATGTAACGAGAACCGCTATCGCAAAGATGGTCTAAATTTTAACAAGCGTTCTGTATCAATAAAACCGTTTGCAATTAATATACAAGTGTTTTTGCCCTAGCAAAGTTCCGTTAACAGTTTAACCGTGTGTTTTTCTACTAGAGTTGCGTGAGTCTTGATACTGCTTATTACAAGAATCACCAACACTTCTTCACACCCATTATTGCAGACTTAAATCCATAAAATGGACAATGTGGATAGAATTTATTTTGCCTTAGTATTGATAAATGTGATTAAAACAGCAGAGTTAGGAGTGCCACAGCATTTGTAGCCCTTCTATATACACATAGTTGTCCCTTTTTCTATATATATAAGAATATATAATATCTATTATATATCTTATATACTATATATACCCCTAGATTTGCTTTTTAGTATGTATTATATCACTACCTATTTAGTCTCATACTATTTTTATGAAAAAATCTTTGCAATACAGCAACTATTGGACTATTATACTACAATTGTATATTGTGTGTTGAATCTTATCATAGGTTTGTTTCACTGATGTCACTTAAATGGGAAGGAGTCTCCCCCACGCTATTTATTTCCTTCACAGAAGTGTGTTTGTTTGGATAGCTTGAGAAAAGGCTCTAGACATGAGCACCGAAACTTGTTGCCTTTATGTAAACCACAATAAATTTCATTAGGTTAAAACCCGGAGTGCACGGACTCTTGTTGTTGAACATTTGTCTTAATTTGATCTTCTAGTAGCCCAGGGTACCTTGTCCCTCCATATACCTGTTTCCGCTGTGGGAGTTGCTCCCATTCTGCCTTGGATTATGATATGTATTTTAACTAATAAAGCAAAGGCCCTCAACACTCACTCACTCATCACTAATTCTCAAACTTTCTGGTGAGGCAGACGGCTTAAATTTAACAGGCTCATTCTTGCCACCTACTTACACAAAGTTTAGTCAGGTTTCTTTCGAAAAGTGCAAAAGCCCTCACGTCACTCACTCACTCGCCCTCACTACTCACTAACTCATCACTAATTCATCCAATTGCCGTGGAGGCAGCACGCTTAACATTTGGCAGGCTCATTCATTGCACCTTACTTACCAAATTTAGTTAGCAGGTTTTCGTTCGAAAAAGGCAAAGACCCCCTTCCACTCACTCACTCACTCATCCCTAATTCGCTCCCAACTTGCCGTTGGAGGGCAAGACGGCTTAAATTTGGCAGGCTCATTCATTCACCTTACTTACAAAAGTTAATTACAGGTTTCGTGGCGGGGGGGGAAAAGCAAAGCCCTCCTCACTCACACTCACTCATCACTAGATTCCAATTGCTGTGGAGGCAGACGGCTCTTAATTGGCAGGCTCATCATTGCAAACTTCTTTAAAAAGTTAAGCAGGTTTCGGTTCGAAAAGGCAAAGCCCTCACTCACTCATCACTAATTCTCCAACGTTGCGTGGAGGCCAGACGGCTTAAATTTGCCAGCCATTCATTGACCTTACTTACAAAGTTAAGCAGGTTTTGTTTCGAAAGTCAAAGCCCCTACTCCACTCACTCACTCGCCTCCTCCCTTCACTAACTCATCCACTAATTCTTCCAACAGTCCGTGGAGGCAGACGGTTCTTAAATTTGGCAAGGCTCATGTATTGCACCTTATTACCAAAGAGTTTAGCAGGTTTCGTTCGAAAAGGCAAAGCCCTCACTCACCACTCACTCATCACCTCACTGCACTCCTCATCCCATAATTCTACCAACTTGCCGTGGAGGAGACGGCTTAAAATTTGGCAGGCTCCATTCATTGCAACCCTTACTTACAAAAGTTAGCACGGTTTGTTTCGAAAATGGCAAGCACTCACTCACCTCACTCACTCACTCATCCTAATTCTCTCACTCTCCACTTATGGAGGCGACGGCTTAAATTTGCAGGCTCACTTCATTGCACGCTTACTTACAAAAGTTAAGCGGTTGTCGTCGTAAAAGTGCAAGAAAGCTGTCCCGCCATTCTCCATCCTCAGCCTATGTCACTCACTCACTCAGCTACACTAATACTTCCTACTTGCGTGTGAGGCAGACGTGCTTAAAATTTGGAGGCTCATTCCATATGCACCTTATTACAAAAGTTAAGCAGGTGTTCGTTTTCGAAAAGGCAAAGCATCACTCACTCACTCCTCACTCATCACCTCACTCACTCACTCATCACTAATTCTTAACTTGCGTGAGGCAGACGGCTCAAAATTGGCAGGCTCACTTCATGCACCTTACTTACAAAAGTTAACAGGTTTCGTTTCGAAAGCAAGCCCCCACTAACTCACTCACCACACATCACTAATTCTCCACTTGCGTGAGCAAACGGCCTTAATTTGGCAGGCCTCATTCATTGCACTTACTTACAAAAGTTAGGCAGGTTCGTTTCGAAATGTCCACCTGTAAGCGGTGAGTAAGCTTACATTGCACCTGTATCAGTGAGTAATCTGACATTGCCAGACTGGTTGTCCGATTTCAACCAAAATTTTTGTAATGCATATCTCCTTTACCAGTAAAAGGTTAACAAAATATTTTTTTTAGGGTGGAGGGTGAATGGGGGGGGGGGAATTAGAATTTGTGAACTCCTGCAGTACTAAGCGTGGACCGATTTTTACCTAAATTTCAGGTGTGGTGCGGGGACTGGCTGAGGTTTGTAAGGGAAGGGTTTGGAAGGGTGGACGTAGAGGAATAGTGGGGGGTATTGGGGGTCGGACGGGGGAAAGGGGTGGTGGGGGGGATTTTTCTCACATGTCAACCACGATTACATGCTGTCGCCAGATCCAAACCTTGCAGAAGAGAATGCTCATCACAGAACACCCAAGAGCACCCGTACAATTAACAGCGAAACATAACAGATTTTTCTGGGTGTTGTTATTATATAATTACAGCAATATTGATAAATTATTGTTTTTACTAAAAAGGTTATTCAATACATTCCGCTGCGAAGGCGGGTATTTGCGTATATATATTATCAAATGTTGTAATATATAAAAAAATATTAAAAAAAGACAAAACATATACTTTCCCTTTAAAAATGATGCCGTCTGTTATTATAATTGGAGTGTTAGTAGTGGCTAAAAAGATTAACTAAGTTTTATTATCTCATTCACACATAGTTCTGGATCATACATTGTAATATATATACGCATAAATGTTTTGCTTTGCAAACAACACCTTGCATGGTTGACTTCTATTGGTCCGTGTCATCCAATGAAACAGTACAAAATGAAGTGTGATATCACATGATTAGCAGATGTCGGACATATAACCGCCTCTCTGTACATTGCCCTTTCCTTCTTTTAAACGTCTGATTAAGAACATCATTGTGGTTGGGTACACAAACACTACTAAACATCACGTTACATCACGCATTATGTGTTAAATTTCGTACAATTACTTGCGGTTGTCTATGACGTGACAAGTAACGTGAATCACTTACGCATCAGCAAGTTAGCGACGTCTAAAAGTCCCGTTAAGGGTTGATTTAACCCTGTTAATGACATAACGGAACTTTAAGACCTAATTTTGCGATAGCAGGGTCTCGGTGATGTGAAAATTCCCATGGCTACCAGTATGTAATGAATGCCCATGGCTATCAGTAGTACATGAAATGCCCATGCTACCAGTATTATCATGCAATGTTCCCATGCTCTCAGTTGTAATGAATGCCCATGGCACCATAGTTTAATGTAATGTCCATGGCTACCAGTAGGTAAAAAATGCCCATGCCTAACCAGGCATTTAATGCAGCATCCTGGCTATCAATGTATAATGAATGCCCATGGCACCAGTTTTAATGCAATGTCCATGGCTACCAGTATTAATAAAAATGCCATGCCCTACCAGTATTTTAATGCAATGTCCATGCGCTACCAGTATGTAATAAAATGCCCTGGCTACCAGTTATTTAATGCAATGTCCTGCTTACCAGTATGTAATGAAATGCCAGCCTACCAGTATTAATGAATGTCCATGGCTACTAGTGGTAATGAAATGTCCAGCTACCAGTATTTAATGCAACGTCCATGGCTACTAGTGTGTAATGAAAATGCACAATGGCTACCAGTATTTTAAATGCAATGTCCATGGCACTACGTGTTGTAATTAAATTCCCATGCCTACCAGTATTTAAGGTCAATGTCCATTGGGCTACCGTATGTATGAAATGCCCATGGCTACCAGTATTAATGCAATGTCCATGGCTATCATGTGTAATGAATTCCATGCCTACCAGTATAATAATCAATGTCCCATGGCTACTAGTGTGTAATGAAATTGCACATGGCTACCAGATATCTGTTGTATTCAATTAGATCCAATGGACTTGAAATGTAGTTTCTTGAAGACTTTCGGCTAGTCATCCGACTGGCTTTATCTCAATCAGAATGACTTTACATAAATCGTGGCAATTAAGTACCCTGGAAAACCCCAATTATCAATCACAGCCAGGTGTTAAGGGGTGTGAAATTAGTAATAGTGGCTAAGAGGTGTTAAGCAACGCCCAGTATAGGTGTTAAAACCAGCATTGTCATGGCAGACAGTTGGTGTCGACCACCCCACCTCTATTTCGTTGGCTGGTCTTCTTTATTTAACATAAATGGCCTCCTCTAACACCTCTTCTTGAACCAGTCCACGTTACCTTCGCCATATGTACTTACAATCTTCAAAGGTATGTCTTTAATCCTTAAGAGATGCAGATTACACGGGCTGAGTCCTGACCCGAGGAATTGGGCTTCTGTGCATGGGCCTACGTTGATGGCAGGTGCTGTTGGTCTCCCCCACATACAAATCAGAGCATTCTTCACTGCACTGCCACCGCATATATGATGTCGCTTTTTCTTGTGTTTGGGTTTGAGGGCTTTTGGATGTACCAATTGCTCCCTCAGTTTTGTTTTTGGATTTGTTCAAAGCAGACAGGGATACGAGTTCTTTTAAACGACCAACACATGATGGCAGCAATGGAATCAAAAGACCCAATACCAAAAACACAAGAAAAACGACATCAATATGGCGGTGGCAGTTGCAGTGCATAGAATGCTCTATTTGTATGTGGGTGGGAACCAAACACAAACTGGCATAAACGTATGGCCCAGCCACAGAAGAGTCAATTCACTCGGTCAGTACTCAGTCGTGCTCTGCATCTTTAAGGATAAAAGACTAGTTTGAAGGATGTAATGATTAACATACTGGCGAAGAACGTGATGGTTCAAGAGAGGTGTTTAATGAGAGCCATTTATGTAAAATAGAAGAAACCAACTCTAAATAGAGGTGGGGTGGTTCACACCAACTGTATCTGCCAGTAAATGCTGTTTTTAACAACCTTACTGTGGCTCCCCTTCCATAACACCTCTTAGCCCACTATCTAATCACACCCATTACCACCTGGCTGTGATATGCTAATTTGGGATTTTTCCAGGGGATAAATTGCCACAGAGTTCTTGTACAAGTCATATCTGAATCTGAGAAAGCCCAGTCGGATGACTAGCGAAACGTCTTCACAGAATACTTTCAAGTAAAAACAGTTGATCTAATTGAGATACAACAGATTATACTGACCTGGATGAATGAGAACCCTTCACAAGCATGGCCTTACCACGTATTTAATGCAATGTCCATGGCTACTAGTATGTAATGAAAGGCCCATGGCTACCAGATTTAATGCAATGTCCATGCTACAAGTGTGTAATGAATGCCCATGCCTACCAGATTTAATGCAATTTCCATGGCTACTATGTGTAAATGAAAATGCCCATGGCTACGAGATTTAATGCAATGTCCATGGCTACTAGTTGTGTTCAATGAAATGCCCATGGCTACCATAATTTAATGCAATGGTCCATAGCGACTCCAGTTGTTTGTATGAAATCCCATGGGCTACCAGTATTTAGTGCAATGTCATGGCTACTAGTGTGTAATGAATGTCCATGGCTACAGTTATTTAATGCAACTGTCACTGGCTCTAGTGTGAATGGAAATGCCCTGGGCTACAGTTATTTAATGCAATGTCCATGGCTACTAGTGTGTAAGAAATTCCCATGGCGTAACCAGTATTTAATGGCAATGTCATGATACAGTGTGGTAATGAATAGCACATGGCAGCTAATTTAATGCTCATGTCCATGGCTACCAGTATGTAATGAAAATGCCCCCATGCCCTACGTATTTAATGCAATGTCACATGGCTACCAGTATTGTAATGAAAATGCCTATCCTACCAGTATTTAAATGCAATGTCCATGGCGACAATGTGTGTAAGAAATGCCCATGGCACCAGTAGTTAATGCAATGTCCATGGCTATAGTGTTAGGTAAGGAAATGTCCTGGCTACCAGATTTAATCAATGTCCATGGCACTATTGTGTAATGAATGCCCCATGGACTACCCTATTTAAGCTAATGTTCATGGCTACTAGTGTGTAATGAATTGTCCATGGCTACCAGTATTTAAAATGCCATGTCCCAGTGGCTACTAGTGGTAATGAAATGCACATGGCTACAGTATTAATGCAATGTCCAGGCTACTTGTGTTTAATGAAAGCCCATGCTACCAGTATTTAATTCAATGTCCATGGCTACTAGTGTGTAATGAAATGCCCATGGCTACCGTATTTTTAATCGCAATGTCCAGTGCTATTAGGTGTAATGAAATGCCCATGGCTCCAGTATTTAATGCAATGTCCATGGCTACTAGTGTGTAGAAAATGTCCATGGTCCAGTATTTAATGCAATGTCCATGGCTACTAGTGTGTAGAAAAATGCCCATGGCTACCCAGTATTTAATGCATGTCCATCGTTTTTCAGTTTAATTGAAGAATGGGAGGTAAAGGAGGCAATGTCCTGATACCTCCCATTCTTCAACTTAAACAGCCAGGAGCAGGCAGCCAAACATCGAGATAAAACTACCCATCGCACTCCACTCACTGACTGCTTCTCTAACGGTTCCTGAAGAGCAAGTTGTGTTCGGTACATGTTAACGCAGGCAGCGATGGAATCGATAACGGGTTTTGGCGTTAGTTCTGGTTTGCTTCTGGCTGTTTACTGTGAAGAATGGCAGTTAAGCCAGTGCTCGCTTTACCTCCTGTTATTCATTAAACTGTAAAAAAATCTAAGGCACTTGTAGAGTTGAGATCCCATTTAAGTCTAAAATGTCTTCTTAGATTTGATTTTTACGCCAAAAAACCCAAACGTGTTATGTAAGAGGCAGCAACCAATCTTCAGATAAAAGCAGTAAATTTAGTTCGGAAAATTAGTAAACACAAGTAGCTCAGCAGCTACAACTGATACTGTAAAAATACTAAACAGGGTCATGGAGGGTGTTCCAGCATAATGCTTATAAAGCTAAAAACATTAACCCCTTAGTCCTATCCCAATGTAATAAACGCCAACACCCGATAAAAACATGTTAAACCATGTGACACTATATGTTCAATCATTAAAGTAAATGATACCCAACATTGTTTTCTATATGGAAAGAGGTGGTGAACAATTATGAGTAAAATAGGAACATAAACTATTATACAATAGACATTAAGACACCCGACTACAATAACGGGCCTGCATAGAAGTCAACAGTGCACCCCTAGATGTCCCAAAGGGCCAGGAAGTTACCCCCTTTAGTGTCCTGGCCAGATTCCCCCCAACTCTGTCCAAAGGACCAGGGGCACCCCTATGATACCCAAAGAACCTAGTGAAGGAGGGCGAACAGGGCCTTCCACTCCATAGGTGTCGCAGAACAAACATAATAGAAGAACGAGAATATACCGGAATGCATGCAAGAAACGGCCTGTCTGGACCCAACCCGGAGGCATCGAGGAAGAATGGAAAGGTGGTTCTGGCCAAAAGGGGAGAACAAATTACAGCATATTGCAGGAGTGCTTGGTGGATATAAGTGAACATCGCTGATTATAGGTATAGTACCTTAAATCCTATACAGAATTAAATGGCCAAGGTCTCATTTTATTCGTATTTTAATCCAAAGCAGTTTTAAATAACCAGGGGTTAGGACTGGGCAGAGCACAGGGATTACGTGGTAAGGGATATATACAATGGTGAGATGGGAGATAGTGGGGACAGTAAGAGGAGCTAAAAAAAGCTCCACACAAGGAATAATAAGAATGAGAAACAACGGTTAGAAGCCATTCTGATATACAACAAGAACGGAACCGGAGGAAGGTACACTACACCTCATGCGAATTATCATGTTATTGTGACAGGTCGTAATAGCAATTGCCTTAATATCCTAAGCATATAAATATATATGTGTGGGGGGGGAAATGGCAAAGTAATATTTATTGCCTTGACAAAGCGGTGTCTAGATATAATAACAGCCCCAATGGTAATAAGCAGGCGTTGACGATTGAGAACTTAAGCAATGTGACCTTTGTACGTGTGTGAAAAACCAAAACCGAACTTCACCCAAAAGCACATTACTCGGGTTTGAGAGAGTAAGTTTTTTACTTAATATCTGTAGCAAAGGCATCTTGTCTATATATAATTACAGCCAAGCTTGTGACCTTAACATGTTTGAAAAAACTACAAATCCCAGGCCATTCTCGGCTTGGCAGTTCGTGTCTTCTTAATGAAATTTTCACATGTTTAAACTAAACTCCAGCAACTAAACTGCCAAGAATTTCTGGAAAAAGTAGTTTTCATACACTTCCTGGAATAAAGACATTTATGACCTTACAGACATTAAAAAGCCCAACAGTCATGCTTTAGCGGCTTCCTACCACGGGTTTGAAACATTGCAAGTGATCTCTGCCCCTTCCCATAAATCCATAGCTATTAGACTATTGGTTAGGGAAGCATTATATGGGATCGATGTTGGATCGAAAGTTAATGCCCCCTTTGCGGGGCAAGTGGCGAAGTACCAGAAGAGGCACGTCGAGCAGCCGTTTCCCAAGTATTTACCAGAGGTTGGTGCCTCTTTACACGGGTAAGTATTAAACAAAAACTAATAGCTGGTGATAAATACTTTATTGCGGGTGAGATTCACCCAAAATCACACAGCATCTGGCAAATCCCATACAGGAGATTGCCCAGAGCGCTGTGCCTCTGGCAGTGAATCTCACTCGTGTTAGAGCATAAACTTACCATATTTGCAATCCACTTCCAAATACCACCTAACTCGGGGCAGTTATAATCTATAAAGATGTAAAGGTTAGTTGTACACTTGCAATAGCCAGGCGGTAGCCCGCCGGCCGATTCTGGATTATAATTTGTGCGTGTCCGCGACCAGAACGGCCATTTCATTTAGCCGATAAAAGTGCCCATACATGGCACGCATTATACCGGGCAGTTAGTACACATCATGCGTCACTGGTGGCAACCCTTGGGTTTGTGAATTAAAAGACATCCAAGGTACGAAGAGCAGATACCAAATAGATACAAGCGATTAGTCGGCTGGAAATATGTGATTGGTGCTGGAGGAAGCCCAGCCCGACGAGTTGGTCGTCAGTATAAGACAAATGGTAAAGCGTTAGTAAATTACGGCCAATCATGCGTTCCATATGGGACCACATGATCAGTCTGTCCACATGCACTGCTGGCTGCAGACACTGTTACTGTGACCAACAGTTCATCTGTCTGGCAGGGTCTCAACAACCGCAGAGGCATTGGGAAACATGTATTATAGTATCCGACAAAAATTGGTATTAAACCTGCAAGATCTGAACACAGATCAAGGCAATCCTGCCCACAATGTTCAATTCAATTCTGAACAGCTCCATTGGACATCATGAGACCTATTACAGGATCCAGAAAACATGCTATGGTTCATACTTTATTGGTTTTTAATTACACACCGCACGTTTTCCAGATTTTTACAGTATCTATGGGTTAGGAAACACAGGATTAGTTAGCTTGACAAGTTATGGAGAGGTTTGGATTAAGGATGCAAAAGCTCTCCACAGTTGTATCAAAATCAAGCTAGAGCCTTCTTATAACTAAAAGTACCTGAAGCTTCAGGTTTAAAGGCAAGTCCAGCACCTAAAATGAAAACGTACATTTACAGGTAAATCACTCCCCCCAAAACCCTACACGGTAATAGTTTGGAAATTGAAATATAAAGGTCTAACCACCTGGGGTGCGAAAGAGTCCTGCAAAATTGTCCTAGCTTTCCCTTTTCTGATTCTGGTTTTCAGTTAGCAGAAACTGTCAGTTATGGATTTGACAGTTGACATCACAGCCACCCATATTTATGACTGTTAATCCCCTACCTGCCCTCTTCTGAGCATGGACCCAGGCTGAGGAGAGCAACGCTGCAGATCGAAGACTACAGGTTTTTTCTAAATTGCTCAGTTCCATGAGGCTTATCAAAAGCAGGCAAGGCATACGTAATGTGAATCCATAGGACAAGGTATGATATCTCAACAAATTGTAAAGAGGCCATTCTTTTAAAAAGATTTCTTATAGGGTGGATTCGCTTCCTTAATGTATTAACTAGTTGGGCGTTAGAAAAGAAGGTAGAAAAATGACCCGATTTCTCCTATTGGAATGCTGGGTAGTTTCAGCGAATGCAAAGTCATTTAACTCATAAAACAGACCACTCAGTATAGCAAACAGAAACTGGGTTGAGTCTTCACGTATATTTCCTATGGGGAGAGACGAGGGGGAGAAAGGGGAGTAAATGTGGAGAGTCTGAAGAAGAAGGTATAATGGCTAAGACTGTCACGGGTTTTCGAACCAGCACATACACTTGGGTGTAATACAGGAACTTCCGTACATTCGGTCTTTTCATGACAGGCCTAAGGAGAATTTTTGATATCTAACAGTGGAAGATCAGAACCTCTCATTGAGATGTTAGTGTTAAAAACATTCCACTTTCCTTTTAGTGTCTACAGGGAGACCCTGTAAAAATCTGGAGGTGTGTATTACCTATCATTTTGAGTTTCCCTTCAAACTTAGGACGGTGTCCAGTAAAGAAGTTAAAGTAGTTTAGTTTATTAAATTGTATTATAAATGTTTGGTAACTTCAGTAGAGGTAGTAGTAAGATACTTTTTATAGTGTTTAATTTATTATGGTGATTTTAAATTTAAATAGTGCTAATTACACATCTACACATTATGGATCTTTCCTATATTTTATTAATGGCCTATATTCCGCCACATAGTTAGTTGTTCACTAAAAAACTAAATGCAATCTCCGTTAAAAATATAATATTTATTTATATAATAAATAAGGGAAGGGAATAAGGGATATAATATATAGAGGGAAGGTGTTTGAAATTTGCAGAAAGGCATTTCAGATCCAAAAACATCAAAAAATCTCCCATAGGAAATCTTGAGGTGAACTGCTGATTATTTACATTAGAAAATAATTACTTTAAAATTCGGAGGAAACAAGTTACAATCAAGGTGGCAGAGGAAACCGCTTGCGGATCAAAATGTGGGACCGGCTTTCGACAAAATTTATTTATGGAAGATTGAATACGATTTATTTATCCCCTCTTTAAAGAGAAAGTTATTGAGCTTTAAGAGATATATTGAGATCTGTTTGTTTTTGGGGAGGAAACAACTAATAGGACGCCAAGCTAATGAGTTTGTACAATTTTTGAACCCACAAGATTCTAAGTAGATCACTATGACAGCTAGCACTTGAATATGTTGGACATTTCTAGATTTAAAAAATTTTAAAGGAGGGTGCAGGATTGGAGGACATGTTTTGTATGCAAAAACCGCACAGGATATAAGAATTACCATTCTGCATTATAACAGTTATCATCCACCCAAAACGTGGGGTTGAGTATTTATTCCCAATGTTTTAAGCAAGTGTATTTAATATACTAACCCCAAACCAGCTATTGGAACTTGCGAATTGGCCCATAAATTTGAGCAAAGGGGCTATAATCAAAATATAATGCGGAACAAAAAAATCGAGCAATACTATATGCACACAACAGGCTCTCTAATACAAAAACTAAGGCAGAACCCATTGCCAATCGAACAAAAAATACCTTTATTACTTTACAAATTCTTGCCATAGGGCTCCAGGTTGTAAAATGGTCGTAGAGGGAAAGGCAAACGTGGAACATTCTTAACACGAGGAAAAAACCATCCCGCATGACAGCTACTAGTCCTGGTTCTTTGCTACTTAAGAGGGGAAAAGGAACATGAGAAAGCTACTGGTGGTAAGGAACTAGGCCACCGCAACACAAACAAAAACAAAAAAAGTGACGCTAATAGTAGACCTGGAGGCGAACAATAAAAAAATGGGATGTGTACAGATGCACTGGGATGCAGGATTGTAACGACTAATGCTCAACGGGGGACCCAGAGATTATCCACACACACAGACGGGTAAGTAGAGTACAAAATCAGACAGAGGCTAGTGTCCTTGTCTACGTGTGGATGTCAGTTATTAATAACATGCCCCTGTGGCTATATTACGCGGCAAGACATCCACAGACGCCCCGTGAGCGGATGGAACCATAGAGATCTATTAGAGTGCACTGTTGCGAGGATGTATATGGTCCATCGAGATGAATTCTAAATTTCTGCGTGAACTCTCGGCTGGCACGCCATTTAGGGAGGCGAAAACATACCTTTGGCCACCCTAAATGGTATGGACATCGATTCAATAACAATATTACTGACAACGAAAATACGGGAAAACAATAGGCATTGAAAGAAGAAGAAAGAAGAGGTTTGGTGATTAAGACTCTGGATACATTTACAAACTCGGCCTTAATGCACAAGTTATATTATTCTGGTTTTTATAAATGTTCTCACCATATTTAAAACTAATCAATATCTGACTTTATATCTACATACAATTATATGATGTCATGTATATGCTAGGCAGCCGGCAGGGCTGTCACTGTGCTGTCTGTGGTCTGGTGGTCTCTCTCTGTCTCTGGTGGAGACTGGAGTCTCTGGACTGTCTTCTGTGCTGAGCCTGACACTTTGCCGCACTCACTCATCTCAGGACTCAGGTTCAGCCGTTCATTCAGGCAGGCAGTTCCTCCTCCTTCCAAAATCAAACCTCCACCTCCCCCGCGTCCTGAATGGATGAGGAGAAAAGAGGAGGAGCCAGCTCAGCCAGGTCTTGAAGCCTCTTCCACTAGTTGCGCACCGCACCGGACGGCCTTATAGACTGACGTCACGGCACGGGCGTGCGTCGCCATGGCGTGCGTAACGTTGTGACGTCATTCACCCCATACATGGACATACCGGTAGTTGTGTTGCTGCGCTGGGGCCCGACTCTTATAACTTTGTAAGTACCAAGCTGTAAACAGTACATTTACGTGTGTGACTGACTGGCAATGCAAAAAAAGTTTAACATAGCGGGCCCGCCGGGCCCAGCCGCCCCACATGTAGTTTCCCTCTCCGGGCCCCAGAAGCCTCTCGGGCCCGGTACAAAAGTATCGGCTGTACCCCCCTGATGGCGGCCCTGCCAGTGGGGAGGATCCAACTGGAGCGATAAGGGAGATTACAAGATAGTAGTGCAAGACTTTTGTGAAGTACCCAGAGATGAGGGCTTAGCGTTTTAGGTCCTCACCCTCGGTACTTTGCAGGAATGGATCAGGGAAATGGTAAGTATAATTGTCCTTTAATCACCGGAGCAGAATGCTCAACTCCTGAGAGGAATTTTTTTACATAGATTGTTATTCATTATATATAAGTGTGATCCTATATACTAAAAGAGCAGTGTATATCATATGGTCCATGGACCCATTCGCTCAAGCGCCGCATCATCAATCTCCTCTCACTTTCCACGTGCCGTTGGAAAAGCCGGCGCACAGTGGGAGGAGGATTGATAACGCGGTACTCTCACCCCCGAGAGAGGAAGAGAATGGGGGAGAAGCAATGTAAGAAGAATCAGTCAGTCAACCCTGAAGGGTGGGGGGGGGGGGGCAGAGGAGAGAGATGCAAGTTTGACTGACCAATTCTTTAAAAGAATTGGGGGTTGCTGAAATTTTATAATGGGAGCTGCAGTGGTATATATCCTTATAAAAACCACTCAGCTACGTAGCTAAGTGACTGGTTTCTTATATTTTTTATATCCCACTGCCTCTCCCATTCCAGTGTTCATGCCTGAATAATGACCCATCGGTTTGTGCGCTGTGTTAAACTTCACTAACAGAACCTGCTGGAGCTGCTTCCTGTCACTTCATAACCAATGTCTCTCTCCTCCTCCACAAAGATTTGTTTAACCCCATAGATGCTGGGCTGGGATGTTCCTTTCTACTGGGTTTAAGTTACAGAAGGTGGCTTGGTAGTTTAAATTTATGTGGGAATAGGGAGAGGGCTAGAATTCAAAATGCAATTGGGGTGAAGGAATCAGATCCTTATGTATTATAAGAAATAATGCACCCCTTTACATTATAATATAAGGATATTACGCCACCTTGGAGTTCCCTGTCCTGTAATAAACACCTCAGCCTGTGGCCTTGTGCTTCTACGTAATCAGCGAACTCCTCTGAGGCGTAATATCCTTATAACACATAAGTGTGATATTTTTTAATGGGGTAGATGCACTAAAATAAAGCCTTATAAAAATCGCTCAGCTACGTCACTAACAATATGTTCCTCTCTATGCAATGGGGGGAATTAACTTATGTGTTATAAGTAATAATGCGCCACTTCACATTCTCATATAAGGATATTACCATACCTGGATTCCTGTCCGTATAAAAGCAAATATGTCAGGGAACTCCTGGTGGTGTAATATCCTTATATTTTACTGGAAGGGGCAACATTCCCTATATATATCATATAATATAGAGAGAGAGAGAGAGAGAGAGAGAGAGAGAGAGAGAGAGAGAGAGAGAGGAGAGAGAGAGAGAGAGAGAGAGAGAGGAGAGAGAGAGAGAGAGAGAGAGACCGAGGGGAGAGAGAGAGAGAGAGAGAGAGATATAGCTCTCCGATAGAGAGAGATAGAGGTGGGTGGGCTGCACTTTGGCTTCAGTTCCATCTACCAGGGTTCTTATCTGAAGGTATAATAGAAGGAAGATATCATGGAGCGCTTATCTGGATTGCTAACATGTTTATTCAACAATAACTAAATTAGCCTTTTCTACATGTTCACTCCAAACTCCATACCCACTTCCCAGTTAACACTCTCCCTATATTTTCAGAAAACCCAAGTATCTGCGTGCTGCCCTTAACAGTGCAATAAATACAAAAAAAAAGATAATACAACCTGTAACCTGTATGAACTGGAGTTACGGGTAAAAGAAAATTCAAGATCAAGATTCAAGGCTAACAGGGAGATTCAATAAAAGTTCTTACTGTTAAAAATGGTGCTAATTTTGCCCCAGCCAATCAGATCTTATTTAAGAACCTTTAATAGCACAATTTAACAGTTGGTAAAACACATACATTACACAATGATACAAGTGAAATCCTTTGTTTCCTAATATGTAACACACAAGCAGAAAATCCAGCTGATAATAGGCGTGCCACCAAATAATTCTCTTCAGACTCCAAGTGAATAATTAAAGGGCAAAGTTACCTTAAAAGGTACAGACAGTTCCGCAGAGCCAACCTCAGTGTACCGGACCCTCCTATACTGCTTCCCCAGTGCTCATCTCCCAATATCCCACATGGACCAAATAAACAGCAAAGACCGCTACAAGACTTCAAACCTTCCCTCCTCCACCCCTCGGTGGTAGGTTCTTTTTCCCTTATCTGTATGTTGCAAGGTTCAGGACCCAGCTTTTTTTTTTTTTCACCAAATCCCCTAAAAACACAGTGTTCTTTAGATTACTGCGTCTGGAATTCTTCGTGTATGTATGAAATCTTGGCACCATACCGTAGCTGAAGGAGTGTAGATTCCAAAAATATATAGTTTGTGGGGGGTATTTCCAAGTTTCGGGGTTGTTTCCTTTGAAAAAGCATAGGCTGTTCAATTTACAGAACACTTTGATTTATTCTTGTAATTGCACTTGGGCATGCCTCCCATTTGAGCTAGTTAGTGGCCACGTCTCTGTGTGCACCACATAAAAGAATGACACTGTTGCATAGCTGAAGGCATGTAGATTCCAAGAATATATAGTTTTGGGGGGTATTTCTAATATAGAGGGGCGGTTAGTCTGACAAATCTGAAAAGTTGCGGTAATTGGGCCACTGTGATTTGGCTCACTTTGTGGCAAGTCAATTCCACATACGTATGTGTAACCATGAATATGGCATACCGTTTGATTCAGGACATTTGGAAGATTGATATTTGGAACTTTTTGTTACATTTTATGGGATTTTGGCATGATTTCTACCTTCGAAAGTGGATTTATGTTCATTTTTCAGAAAATCTGCGAACTTCTATGATGAACTGCGCCAACACCATTGATGGTATAATTGAACAAATGACAGCATTCCGTAGTTGATAGTGTGTAGATTTGAGGAATATATAGTTTGTGGGGGTGTTTTGTGGGGAAAAACTGCAGACTGTTCAAATTCAGAGTTGCCTGAATATTTTTGCTGTTTTTGAGCATGCATTGTCTCAATTTGTGGCTTTTTGCTTCCACGTGCACATGTGTAACCATGCATATGGCATACCATTTGATTCAGGACATTTGGGAGATTGATAACTAATAACTTTTTTTTACACCCATGAGGTTTTGGCATGATTTTTACCTTTTGAAGATATTTTTTGTTAATTTTTTCAGAAAAGTGCGACATTCTATGAATAACTGCGCCTACACCATTGATGGTATGAATGAACCACCTACAGCGTTACATAGCTGAAGGTGTTTAGATTTCAGGAATATATAGTTTGTGGGGGGTATTTCTGATTTACGGGGGTGTTTTGTGGAAAGAACTGCAGACTGTCCAAATTCGGAGTTGGCTAAATATTTTCGCTGTTTCTGAGCCATCATGCATTGTCTCACTTCATGGCTTTTCGCTTCCACGTCCGCGTGTGTAACCACACATATGGCATACCGTTTGATTCAGGACATTTGGGAGATTGATATTTAGTAACTTTTTTTTACATTCCATGAGGTTTTGGCATGATTTCTACCTTTTGAAGTTGTTTTTTGTTCATTTTTTCAGGGAAGTGCACACTTCTACAAAGAACTACGCCCACACCATGGATGGTATGAATGAATGAACTACAGCGTTACATAGCTGAAGGTATGTAGATTTCAGGAATATTTAGTTTGTGAGGGGTATTTCTGCGTTATGGGGTTGTTTTGTGGAAAAAACTGCAGACTGTTCAAATTCGGAGTTGGCTAAATATTTTTGCTTTTTCTGAGCCATTGTGCATTGTCTCACTTCGTGGCTTTTCGCTTCCACGTCCACGTGTGTAACCACACATATGGCATACCGTTTGATTCATGACATTTGGGAGATTGATATTTGGTAACTTTTTTTTACATTCCATGAGGTTTTGACATAATTTCTAACTTTTGAATGTTGTTTGATCATTTTTTTTTAGAAAATCTGGTAAAAGTGCAAACTTCTACGAAGAATTGCGCCCACACCATTGATGGTATGAATAAACGAACTACAGCGTTACATAGC